>CM042402.1:672500-691525 GCA_023634145.1 Thymallus thymallus | reverse complement strand
GTCTGTTGATATTCATGCTCCTGGCCAGGTTAAAGTTCATAGTTGTGATGAAGGCTAAAGAGCATAAGGACATGTTATTATTACTCATCCCCCTCATTACCATAACCATCATCATCATATATTTTATCACCACCACAGGACAGTTGGTATATATTAGATTCTGTCATGCCTTAAATCGCTCACAATAAAGCCTTTCATTTAGACTAAATGTTTGTACATGGTATATATTATATTATAATAGTGTTTTCTTTACCTGCTTGCTGCCTTTATTGGGCCTGTATGTGGACACCACTGCCTTTATTGGGCCTGTATGTGGACACCACTGCCTGTATTGGGCCTGTATGTGGACACCACTGCCTTTATTGGGCCTGTATGTGGACACCACCACCTTTATTGGGCCTGTATGTGGACACCACTGCCTGTATTGGGCCTGTATGTGGACACCACTGCCTGTATTGGGCCTGTATGTGGACACCACCACCTTTATTGGGCCTGTATGTGGACACCACTGCCTGTATTGGGCCTGTATGTGGACACCACCGCCTTCACAACTCAAATGGATAATTGAGTTCTCAATCTTCTCTGGATTGGGTAGAAATTCTACTTTTATACAAATCTATTTAATTTGTATGTATTTAAAAATCAGTGTTTTCAATATTTCCTATTAACGTTACATGAAGCTATATATTTATCTAGGTATAGTTTTTAATGCAGATATAATTGTATTTCCTTGTATGTACTGCAATGTGTTGGAGCTGGAAAGTGTATTGTGTAGTAGAACATTGAGAAGGAGAGGAGGTACTGATCTGGTTGAAGTTTAAAGTGCCTGGAACTTATTGCCATATAACAATAAACTTAATTGAATGACCTGGTTGTCTTGTCTTCAGTCTGTCTGGTTAATAGTGGTCAAGAGTACTTCTGGCTCCATCTGCTGGTGTCTAATAGTATTTTGCAGGTAATTGTTAAATGCAGAAGACCTTCCCAAGGGAGACCCACTCTATGGCTGCATCATTCTTCATATGTTATATACTTTCTGTATTTGTTGGGTATTGCAAAATTACACATTAACTGTATAAATAATGTTGTGACATAAGCCTAGCATGAACTATCATTGCAGTATGTTGCCAAAGTTATAGGAACCACAAAAGGTCTGCTGCCGTTCTGTTGGGTTACAGCATATAGACTACCATATAGAATAACACATAGACTACCATATAGAATAACACATAGACTACCATATAGAATAACACATAGACTACCATATAGAATAACACATAGACTACCATATAGAATAACACATAGACTACCATATAGACCACCATATAGAATAACACATAGACTACCATATAGAATAACACAGACTACCATATAGACCACCATATAGCCCATATAGAATAACACATAGACTAACACATAAACTACCATATAGAATAACACATAGACTACCATATATAATAACACATAGACTACCATATAGACCACCATATAGAATAACACATAGACTACCATATAGAATAACACATAGACTACCATATAGAATAACACATAGACTACCATATAGACCACCATATAGCCCATATAGAATAACACATAAACTACCATATAGAATAACACAGACCACCATATAGAATAACACATAGACTACCATATAGAATAACACAGACTACCATATAGACCACCATATAGCCCATATAGAATAACACATAGACTACCATATAAACTACCATATAGAATAACACATAGACTACCATATAGACTACCATATAAACTACCATATAGAATAACACATAGACTACCATATAGAATAACACATAGACTACCATATAGACCACCATATAGCCCATATAGAATAACATATAGTCTACCATATAGAATAACACATAGACTACCATATAGACTACCATATAGAGCTTTCATTCCCCCTTTATTTATCCTACGGTTCTGACTTGGTGTTCAGGGAGAATACTGTAAGAACAGCCCATGTTCTGACTTGGTGTACAGGGAGAACACTGTAAGAACGGTCCATGTTCTGACTTGGTGTACAGGGAGAACACTGTAAGAACGGCCCATGTTCTGACTTGGTGTTCAGGGAGAACACTGTAAGAACAGCCCATGTTCTGACTTGGTGTACAGGGAGAACACTGTAAGAACAGCCCATGTTCTGACTTGGTGTACAGGGAGAACACTGTAAGAACAGCCCATGTTCTGACTTGGTGTACAGGGAGAACACTGTAAGAACGGCCCATGTTCTGACTTGGTGTTCAGGGAGAACACTGTAAGAACGGTCCATGTTCTGACTTGGTGTACAGGGAGGACACTGTAAGAACAGCCCATGTTCTGACTTGGTGTACAGGGAGAACACTGTAAGAACGGCCCATGTTCTGACTTGGTGTTCAGGGAGAACACTGTAAGAACGGTCCATGTTCTGAATTCTGTCGCTGTACATTTCAAAACTATTGAACAAATAGTTATATTGACTACGTCCATCCTAGCTCCCTCATTAATGTCTTCATCGGAATTAAGGATTGCCTCTTATCCGCTGGTCGTCCCCTTATGCCATAGTTTGTACATCTCAGTTGTCATTAGAAACAATTCAATGGGGGCCTCCTGGAGGTCAATTCCCCTGGGCACGTGCCCTGCATGCCTGGTCGGTATTCAGCCAGTTTAGATAACTGGCTAGACTTACTTGCCAATCTATAAAGTGTTAGCTGGCTAATTGAGTGACTGACATAACAAGAGAAACTGCTGATCCACAACCACATGTCCAACCTGTATTTTACCATCTTCTTGAGTTCTAAGCGTCAGGGGCCCCCTAGCTGTCGAGGACTTATGCCTGGAGCCGGCCCTGTCTATATGTGTCTCTGTTGTGTCAGACCGTTTCTGCTTTACTCTTCCATGTTCCCCCACCCCATCTCAAGCCCTGATTGAAACATCTAGTTGTAGGATAGGGCTGTGGGTATCACCCTGCTGCCTGCCTGCTGCCTGAATGGGGAAGGTTAATGAGATAGTCTACAGGCGGAGAGGACAGGCGCCTCACAGCATCAATGCTAATCAGTTAGCATGGTTTAGCATAATTTAGCTATCCAGGGAGAGTTATGAGAGGCTGGAGGGGATAAAAGGAGTCCGTGTGATGAGAGGGTATGCAGAACAGATTCAGCAAGCCAGGGCCCTGACTGGGTTTGATGACTGAGTTAATATAATATATCAGTATAGGACCTGAATATGCCACTCCAGATGAGTTATAACTTGGTTATAATTATGACCCTTGAAATTCACCTGAACAACAAGAAGTAAAGGAGTAGATTAGATACTTTATTTATTAGGATATCAACACAGTATATTTTGGGATTGTTTTTCATTCCATTTTTAATTTTGTCAATATGATGAATTGTACCAGGTCAGAACCCCCTTTGCCTCCAGAACAGCCTACATTTTACGAGGTGTCACAGGGATGTTGGTCCATGCTGATGCGAGCAGTTGCTGCAGATTGGATGATGGTACGTTCATGCTGCCAACAGCCCGTGCCATCTCATCCCAAAGATGTTCTATTGGGTTTGGTCGGCAACAACGTTCAGATATACAGTGGTGTTCAATCGTTGCTCAACTGGTATCAAGAGACCCAATGTGTGCCAGGAAAACATTGTCCACACCATTACACCACCGCCACCAGCCTGTACTGTTGACACCAGGCAGGATGGGGACATAGGATGGGTCCATAGACACACCATTACACCACCGCCACCAGCCTGTACTGTTGACACCAGGCAGGATGGGGACATAGGATGGGTCCGTAGACACACCATTACACCACCGCCACCAGCCTGTACTGTTGACACCAGGCAGGATGGGGCTGTGGACTCATGCTGCTTAAGCCAAATCCTGACTCTGCCATCAACATGACGCAACAGGAACCAGGACTCATCGGACCAGCTGATGTTTTTCCACTCCTCAAACTGTCCAGTGTTGGTGATGGCGTTCCCACTGGAGCTGCTTCTTCTTGTTTTTAGCTGATAGGAGCGGAACCCGGTGTGGTCGTCTGCTGCAATAGTCCATCCGTAACAAGGACTAACGAGTTGTGCGTTCCAAGATGCCGTTCCTCACATTACTGTTGTACTGCGTCGTTAGAGACAATTTATGCTTGATCCGAAAATGTGGTCAGAGACTATGGGAGGGTGTGACACAATTGCGGAGCCTCGGGAGGCATGCAGAGGCCAAACTGAGCTCCACACCACATGCTGTGTGCCTCCCAAATTGTGTAACAATGCGGAAGGCTCTGTATACAGCGGGTGAAATAAGTATTGAACACGTCACCATTTTTCTCAGTAAATATATTTCCAAAGGTGCTATTGACATGAAATTTTCACCAGATGTTGGTAACAACCAAAGTAATCCATACATACAAAGAAACCAAAACAAATAAGTTCGGAAATTAAGTTATGTGTAATAATGTGAAATTCACCAGCTGTAGCTCCGCATTGGCATGATTGGTTGACTGTAGGTGAGGTCCTGTATAAACACAAACTCACTTCCTTGACAACTTCCTTCACAACAGCTCTGTGCTGCTTCTCAAAAGTGCAAGAAGTATGAATGCCCTGACTTTTGCAGAGGCCATATCACCGTTATTTCCCTGTTTGTGGTCCGCCTGTTAGATGGCACCATTCTTGCCATTCTCCTTTGACCTCTCTCATCAACAAGTTGTTTTCATCCACAGCACTGCAGCTGACTGTATGGTTTTTGTTTGTCACACCGTTCTGTGTAAACTGTCAGCAGGGCGGCCTTTTCATACCACGCTCAAAGTCTCTTAGGTGACTTGTTTTGCCCATTCTAAAGTTCAATCGAACAGTAACTGAATGCCTTGATGCCTGTCTGCCTGCTTTATGTAGCAAGCCACAGCCACGTGACTCACTCTCTGTAGGAGCAATCCATTTTGGCGAATGGGGGGGTGTACCTAATAAACTGGCCACTATGTATAGTGGGGTCTGAAATTATTGACACCCTTGGTAAAGATGAGCAATAATGACTGCATAAAATTTATAATTAAAATACTGAGCTATATTGTATGCAACAATAAATTATTTTATTTTATACTAATAGGATTGCTCAGACAAACAATCTCTTAACAAGTCAAAAAAAATTCTCAAAAGGTAGGGGTCAAACTTATTGGCACAGCTAAAAATTCTTATAAATAAGGTAGTCAAAAGTGTAGTATTTTGTTCTTATATTCCCAGCTCACAATGACAACATCAAGCTGGTGACTCTGTTTCAGATCATTTTATTCCCAATAGAAATTAATGGTAAATAAAGTATTGTGTCATTTTGGAGTCACTTTTATTGTAAATAAGAATATAATATGTTTCTAAACTCATTGCCTGCAGCACAGACGGTTATATCAGGACTAGCAAAGACCCAGTGCATTACCTTTGTAAAGGTAATTAATAAAACGTTTCTATTGGGGTTCCTCAGCACTCTCAGCACTCTCAGCACTCTCAGCACTCTCAGAGCTCTCAGCACTCTCAGCACCCTCAGCACTCTCAGCACTCTCAGCACTCTCAGAGCTCTCAGCACTCTCAGCACCCTCAGCACGCTCAGCACTCTCAGCACTCTCAGAGCTCTCAGCACTCTCAGTACTCTCAGCACCCTCAGCACACCCTCAGCACCCTCAGCACTCTCAGCACTCTCAGCACCCTCAGCACCCTCAGCACTCTCAGTACTCTCAGCACTCTCAGAGCTCTCAGCACTCTCAGCACCCTCAGCACGCTCAGCACTCTCAGCACTCTCAGCACTCTCAGAGCTCTCAGCACTCTCAGTACTCTCAGCACCCTCAGCACACCCTCAGCACCCTCAGCACTCTCAGCACTCTCAGCACTCTCAGCACCCTCAGCACTCTCAGTACTCTCAGCACTCTCAGCACTCTCAGCACCCTCAGCACTCTCAGCACTCTCAGCACTCTCAGCACCCTCAGCACTCTCAGTACTCTCAGCACTCTCAGCACTCTCAGAGCTCTCAGCACTCTCAGTACTCTCAGCACCCTCAGCACCCTCAGCACCCTCAGCACTCTCAGCACTCTCAGCACTCTCAGCACCCTCAGCACTCTCAGTACTCTCAGCACTCTCAGAGCTCTCAGCACTCTCAGCACTCTCAGCACTCTCAGCACCCTCAGCACTCTCAGCACTCTCAGCACTCTCAGCACCCTCAGCACTCTCAGTACTCTCAGCACTCTCAGAGCTCTCAGCACTCTCAGCACCCTCAGCACTCTCAGCACTCTCAGCACCCTCAGCACTCTCAGTACTCTCAGCACCCTCAGCACTCTCAGCACCCTCAGCACCCTCAGCACTCTCAGTACTCTCAGCACTCTCAGCACCCTCAGCACCCTCAGCACTCTCAGCACTCTCAGTACTCTCAGCACTCTCAGCACTCTCAGCACTCTCAGCACTCTCAGTACTCTCAGCACCCTCAGCACTCTCAGCACTCTCAGCACTCTCAGCACCCTCAGCACTCTCAGCACTCTCAGCACTCTCAGTACTCTCAGTACTCTCAGCACCCTCAGCACCCTCAGTACTCTCACTAACCCTAGGTTACTCTCCTTATTGTGTAACAGTATAACTAACCCTAGGTTACTCTCCTTATTGTGTAACAGTATAACTAACCCTAGGTTACTGTCCTTATTATGTAACAGTATAACTAACCCTAGGTTACTCTCCTTATTGTGTAACAGCATAACTAACCCTAGGTTACTCTCCTTATTGTGTAACAGTATAACTAACCCTAGGTTACTCTCCTTATTGTGTAACAGTATAACTAACCCTAGGTTACTCTCCTTATTGCTTGGTAGACTGAGCACTGTGAGGAGATTGTATGCTCTTACTGTTTGAGGGAGCACTGTGAGGAGATGCTCTTACTGTTTGAGGGAGCACTGTGAGGAGATGCTCTTACTGTTTGAGGGAGCACTGTGAGGAGATGCTAACCTCTTACTGTTTGAGGGAGCACTGTGAGGAGATTCTTTGCTCTTGCTGTTTGAGGGAGCACTGTGAGGAGATGCTAACCTCTTACTGTTTGAGGGAGCACTGTGAGGAGATGCTAACCTCTTACTGTTTGAGGGAGCATTGTGAGGAGATGCTAACCTCTTACTGTTTGAGGGAGCACTGTGAGGAGATTCTTTGCTCTTGCTGTTTGAGGGAGCACTGTGAGGACATGCTCTTACTGTTTGAGGGAGCACTGTGAGGAGATGCTATGCTCTTACTGTTTGAGGGAGCACTGTGAGGAGATGCTAACCTCTTACTGTTTGAGGGAGCACTGTGAGGAGATGCTAACCTCTTACTGTTTGAGGGAGCAATGTGAGGAGATTCTATGCTCTTACTGTTTGAGGGAGCACTGTGAGGAGATGCTAACCTCTTACTGTTTGAGGGAGCACTGTGAGGAGATTCTATGCTCTTGCTGTTTGAGGGAGCACTGTGAGGACATGCTCTTACTGTTTGAGGGAGCACTGTGAGGAGATTCTATGCTCTTGCTGTTTGAGGGAGCACTGTGAGGACATGCTCTTGCTGTTTGAGGGAGCACTGTGAGGACATGCTCTTACTGTTTGAGGGAGCACTGTGAGGACATGCTCTTACTGTTTGAGGGAGCACTGTGAGGATCATGTCTTCCTGGTTCTGTTTAATCAGTTCTGGTCCTTCTCCTGCCCTTTGCGCTGCTCTGCTCTCTCCAGCAATTACAGGGCTGGCTGCCTGACTGACTGACTCTCTATACAGGGCTGGCTGCCTGACTGACTGACTCTCTATACAGGGCTGGCTGCCTGACTGACTGACTCTCTATACAGGGCTGGCTGCCTGACTGACTGACTCTCTATACAGGGCTGGCTGCCTGACTGACTGACTCTCTATACAGGGCTGGCTGCCTGACTGACGGACTCTCTATACGGGTATGGCTACATGGCTGACTGGTTCTATTTATAAGGATGGCTGGCTGACTGGCTTTCTGTACAGCGCTGGCTGACTGGCTGTCTATATAGGACTAGCTGCCTGGCAGACAGGCTCTCTGTATAGGGCTGGCTGGCTGGCTGACTGGCTCTGTATAGAGCTGGCTGGCTGGCTGACTGGCTCTCTGTATAGAGTTGGCTAGCTGGCTGTCTGGCTGGCTGTCTCTCTGTATAAGGCTACCTGTATATGGCTGGCAGGCTGGCTGATTCTCTGTATAGGGCTGGCTGTATATGGCTGGCAGGCTGGCTGACTCTCTGTATAGGGCTGGCTGTATAGGGCTGGCTGGCTGACTCTGTATAGGGCTGGCTGTATATGGCTGGCAGGCTGGCTGACTCAATGTATAGGGCTGGCTGTATATGGCTGGCAGGCTGGCTTACTCTCTGTATATGGCTGGCTGGCTGACTCTGTATAGGGCTTTCTGTATATGGCTGGCTGGCTGACTCTCTGTATATGGCTGGCTGGCTGTCTGGCTGACTCTGTATATGGCTGGCTGGCTGACTCTGTATAGGGTTGGCTGTATATTGCTGGCTGTCTGGCTGACTCTCTGTATATGGCTGGCTGGCTGACTCTGTATAGGGCTGGCTGTATATGGCTGGCTGGCTGGCTGGCTGACTCTGTATATGGCTGGCTGGCTGGCTGACTCTGTATATGGCTGGCTGGCTGGCTGACTCTCTGTATAGGGCTGGCTGTATATGGCTGGCTGGCTGACTCTCTGTATAGGGCTGGCTGTATATGGCTGGCTGGCTGACTCTCTGTATAGAGCTGGCTGTATATGGCTGGCTGGCTGACTCTCTGTATATGGCTGGCTGGCTGGCTGACTCTATATGGCTGGCTGGCTGACTCTCTGTATAGGGCTGGCTGTATATGGCTGGCTGGCTGACTCTCTGTATAGGGCTGGCTGTATATGGCTGGCTGGCTGACTCTCTGTATAGGGCTGGCTGTATATGGCTGGCTGGCTGACTCTCTATACGGGTATGGCTACATGGCTGACTGGTTCTATTTATAAGGATGGCTGGCTGACTGGCTTTCTGTACAGCGCTGGCTGACTGGCTGTCTATATAGGACTAGCTGCCTGGCAGACAGGCTCTCTGTATAGGGCTGGCTGGCTGGCTGACTGGCTCTCTGTATAGAGCTGGCTGGCTGGCTGACTGGCTCTCTGTATAGAGATGGCTAGCTGGCTGTCTGGCTGGCTGTCTCTCTGTATAGGGCTACCTCTATATGGCTGGCAGGCTGGCTGATTCTCTGTATAGGGCTGGCTGTATATGGCTGGCAGGCTGGCTGACTCTCTGTATAGGGCTGGCTGTATAGGGCTGGCTGGCTGACTCTGTATAGGGCTGGCTGTATATGGCTGGCAGGCTGGCTGACTCAATGTATAGGGCTGGCTTTATATGGCTGGCAGGCTGGCTTACTCTCTGTATATGGCTGGCTGGCTGACTCTGTATAGGGCTTTCTGTATATGGCTGGCTGGCTGACTCTCTGTATATGGCTGGCTGGCTGTCTGGCTGACTCTGTATATGGCTGGCTGGCTGACTCTGTATAGGGTTGGCTGTATATTGCTGGCTGTCTGGCTGACTCTCTGTATATGGCTGGTTGGCTGACTCTGTATAGGGCTGGCTGTATATGGCTGGCTGGCTGGCTGGCTGACTCTGTATATGGCTGGCTGGCTGGCTGACTCTGTATATGGCTGGCTGGCTGGCTGACTCTCTGTATAGGGCTGGCTGTATATGGCTGGCTGGCTGACTCTCTGTATAGGGCTGGCTGTATATGGCTGGCTGGCTGGCTGACTCTCTGTATAGAGCTGGCTGTATATGGCTGGCTGGCTGACTCTCTGTATATGGCTGGCTGGCTGGCTGACTCTATATGGCTGGCTGGCTGACTCTCTGTATAGGGCTGGCTGTATATGGCTGGCTGGCTGACTCTCTGTATAGGGCTGGCTGTATATGGCTGGCTGGCTGACTCTCTGTATAGGGCTGGCTGTATATGGCTGGCTGGCTGACTCTCTGTATAGGGCTGGCTGTATATGGCTGGCTGGCTGACTCTCTGTATAGAGCTGGCTGTATATGGCTGGCTGGCTGACTCTCTGTATATGGCTGGCAGGCTGGCTTACTCTCTGTATATGGCTGGCTGGCTGACTCTGTATAGGGCTTTCTGTATATGGCTGGCTGGCTGGCTGACTCTCTGTATATTGCTGTCTGGCTGTCTGGCTGACTCTGTATATGGCTGGCTGGCTGACTCTGTATAGGGTTGGCTGTATATTGCTGGCTGTCTGGCTGACTCTCTGTATATGGCTGGCTGGCTGACTCTGTATAGGGCTGGCTGTATATGGCTGGCTGGCTGGCTGACTCTGTATATGGCTGGCTGGCTGGCTGACTCTCTGTATAGGGCTGGCTGTATATGGCTGGCTGGCTGACTCTCTGTATAGGGCTGGCTGTATGTGGCTGGCTGGCTGACTCTCTGTATAGGGCTGGCTGTATATGGCTGGCTGGCTGACTCTCTGTATAGAGCTGGCTGTATATGGCTGGCTGGCTGACTCTCTGTATAGAGCTGGCTGTATATGGCTGGCTGGCTGACTCTCTGTATATGGCTGGCTGGCTGGCTGACTCTGTATATGGCTGGCTGGCTGTCTGACTGACTGGTTGACATGCATGTGGAGCATCACAGTCAAGATAATGACTGATAAAGCTACAAGGAGGCTCAGACGTGATGTGATGGTGCCTGACAGACGTGATGGTGCCTGACAGAAATGTTATGGTGCCTGACAGACATGTGATGGTGCCTGACAGACATGTGATGGTGACTAGTTAGTGGACTCTATCAGGTGGACAGGCTAGTTAGTGGACTCTATCAGGTGGACAGGCTAGTTAGTGGACTCTATCAGGTGGACAGGCTAGTTAGTGGACTCTATCAGGTGGATAGGCTAGTTAGTGGACTCTATCAGGTGGACAGGCTAGTTAGTGGACTCTATCAGGTGGACAGGCTAGTTAGTGGACTCTATCAGGTGGATAGGCTAGTTAGTGGACTCTATCAGGTGGATAGGCTAGTTAGTGGACTCTATCAGGTGGACAGGCTAGTTAGTGGACTCTATCAGGTGGACGGGCTAGTTAGTGGACTCTATCAGGTGGACAGGCTAGTTAGTGGACTCTATCAGGTGGACGGGCTAGTTAGTGGACTCTATCAGGTGGACAGGCTAGTTAGTGGACTCTATCAAGTGGACGGGCTAGTTAGTGGACTCTATCAGGTGGACAGGCTAGTTAGT
The DNA here is from genome assembly GCA_023634145.1 of Thymallus thymallus. Classification (NCBI taxonomy): domain Eukaryota; kingdom Metazoa; phylum Chordata; class Actinopteri; order Salmoniformes; family Salmonidae; genus Thymallus; species Thymallus thymallus. The sequence goes on along the minus strand of CM042402.1, from coordinate 680,293 downwards.
GGACTCTATCAGGTGGACAGGCTAGTTAGTGGACTCTATCAGGTGGACAGGCTAGTTAGTGGACTCTATCAGGTGGACAGGCTAGTTAGTGGACTCTATCAGGTGGACAGGCTAGTTAGTGGACTCTATCAGGTGGACAGGCTAGTTAGTGGACTCTATCAGGTAGACAGGCTAGTTAGTGGACTCTATCAGGTGGATAGGCTAGTTAGTGGACTCTATCAGGTGGATAGGCTAGTTAGTGGACTCTATCAGGTGGACAGGCTAGTTAGTGGACTCTATCAGGTGGACAGGCTAGTTAGTGGACTCTATCAGGTGGACAGGCTAGTTAGTGGACTCTATCAGGTGGATAGGCTAGTTAGTGGACTCTATCAGGTGGACAGGCTAGTTAGTGGACTCTATCAGGTGGACAGGCTAGTTAGTGGACTCTATCAGGTGGATAGGCTAGTTAGTGGACTCTATCAGGTGGATAGGCTAGTTAGTGGACTCTATCAGGTGGACAGGCTAGTTAGTGGACTCTATCAAGTGGACGGGCTAGTTAGTGGACTCTATCAGGTGGACAGGCTAGTTAGTGGACTCTATCAGGTGGACAGGCTAGTTAGTGGACTCTATCAGGTGGACAGGCTAGTTAGTGGACTCTATCAGGTGGACAGGCTAGTTAGTGGACTCTATCAGGTGGACAGGCTAGTTAGTGGACTCTATCAGGTGGACAGGCTAGTTAGTGGACTCTATCAGGTAGACAGGCTAGTTAGTGGACTCTATCAGGTGGATAGGCTAGTTAGTGGACTCTATCAGGTGGATAGGCTAGTTAGTGGACTCTATCAGGTGGACAGGCTAGTTAGTGGACTCTATCAGGTGGACAGGCTAGTTAGTGGACTCTATCAGGTGGACAGGCTAGTTAGTGGACTCTATCAGGTGGATAGGCTAGTTAGTGGACTCTATCAGGTGGACAGGCAAGTTAGTGGACTCTATCAGGTGGATAGGCTAGTTAGTGGACTCTATCAGGTGGACAGGCTAGTTAGTGGACTCTATCAGGTGGACAGGCTAGTTAGTGGACTCTATCAGGTGGATAGGCTAGTTAGTGGACTCTATCAGGTGGACAGGCTAGTTAGTGGACTCTATCAGGTGGACAGGCTAGTTAGTGGACTCTATCAGGTGGATGGGCTAGTTAGTGGACTCTATCAGGTGGATAGGCTAGTTAGTGGACTCTATCAGGTGGACGGGCTAGTTAGTGGACTCTATCAGGTGGACAGGCTAGTTAGTGGACTCTATCAGGTGGACGGGCTAGTTAGTGGACTCTATCAGGTGGACAGGCTAGTTAGTGGACTCTATCAAGTGGACGGGCTAGTTAGTGGACTCTATCAGGTGGACAGGCTAGTTAGTGGACTCTATCAGGTGGACAGGCTAGTTAGTGGACTCTATCAGGTGGACAGGCTAGTTAGTGGACTCTATCAGGTGGATAGGCTAGTTAGTGGACTCTATCAGGTGGACAGGCTAGTTAGTGGACTCTATCAGGTGGACAGGCTAGTTAGTGGACTCTATCAGGTGGAAAGATTCGTTAGTGGACTCTATCAGGTGGACAGGCTAGTTAGTGGACTCTATCAGGTGGACAGGCTAGTTAGTGGACTCTATCAGGTGGATAGATTCGTTAGTGGACTCTATCAGGTGGATAGATTCGTTAGTGGACTCTATCAGGTGGACAGGCTAGTTAGTGGACTCTATCAGGTGGACAGGCTAGTTAGTGGACTCTATCAGGTGGACAGGCTAGTTAGTGGACTCTATCAGGTGGACAGGCTAGTTAGTGGACTCTATCAGGTGGACAGGCTAGTTAGTGGACTCTATCAGGTGGATAGGCTAGTTAGTGGACTCTATCAGGTGGACAGGCTAGTTAGTGGACTCTATCAGGTGGACAGGCTAGTTAGTGGACTCTATCAGGTGGATAGGCTAGTTAGTGGACTCTATCAGGTGGATAGATTAGTTAGTGGACTCTATCAGGTGGACAGGCTAGTTAGTGGACTCTATCAGGTGGATAGATTAGTTAGTGGACTCTATCAGGTGGACAGGCTAGTTAGTGGACTCTATCAGGTGGACAGGCTAGTTAGTGGACTCTATCAGGTGGACAGGCTAGTTAGTGGACTCTATCAGGTGGATAGATTAGTTAGTGGACTCTATCAGGTGGACAGGCTAGTTAGTGGACTCTATCAGGTGGACAGGCTAGTTAGTGGACTCTATCAGGTGGACAGGCTAGTTAGTGGACTCTATCAGGTGGATAGGCTAGTTAGTGGACTCTATCAGGTGGACAGGCTAGTTAGTGGACTCTATCAGGTGGACAGGCTAGTTAGTGGACTCTATCAGGTTGATAGATTAGTTAGTGGACTCTATCAGGTGGACAGGCTAGTTAGTGGACTCTATCAGGTGGACAGGCTAGTTAGTGGACTCTATCAGGTGGACAGGCTAGTTAGTGGACTCTATCAGGTGGACAGGCTAGTTAGTGGACTCTATCAGGTGGACAGGCTAGTTAGTGGACTCTATCAGTTGGACAGGCTAGTTAGTGGACTCTATCAGGTGGACAGGCTAGTTAGTGGACTCTATCAGGTGGACAGGCTAGTTAGTGGACTCTATCAGGTGGACAGGCTAGTTAGTGGACTCTATCAGGTGGACAGGCTAGTTAGTGGACTCTATCAGGTGGACAGGCTAGTTAGTGGACTCTATCAGGTGGATAGGCTAGTTAGTGGGATCTATCAGGTGGACAGGCTAGTTAGTGGACTCTATCAGGTGGACAGGCTAGTTAGTGGACTCTATCAGGTGGATAGGCTAGTTAGTGGACTCTATCAGGTGGACAGGCTAGTTAGTGGACTCTATCAGGTGGATAGATTAGTTAGTGGACTCTATCAGGTGGACAGGCTAGTTAGTGGACTCTATCAGGTGGACAGGCTAGTTAGTGGACTCTATCAGGTGGACAGGCTAGTTAGTGGACTCTATCAGGTGGATAGATTAGTTAGTGGACTCTATCAGGTGGGCAGGCTAGTTAGTGGACTCTATCAGGTGGATAGGCTAGTTAGTGGACTCTATCAGGTGGACAGGCTAGTTAGTGGACTCTATCAGGTGGACAGGCTAGTTAGTGGACTCTATCAGGTGGACAGGCTAGTTAGTGGACTCTATCAGGTGGATAGGCTAGTTAGTGGACTCTATCAGGTGGACAGGCTAGTTAGTGGACTCTATCAGGTGGACAGGCTAGTTAGTGGACTCTATCAGGTGGATAGGCTAGTTAGTGGACTCTATCAGGTGGATAGATTAGTTAGTGGACTCTATCAGGTGGACAGGCTAGTTAGTGGACTCTATCAGGTGGATAGATTAGTTAGTGGACTCTATCAGGTGGACAGGCTAGTTAGTGGACTCTATCAGGTGGATAGATTAGTTAGTGGACTCTATCAGGTGGACAGGCTAGTTAGTGGACTCTATCAGGTGGACAGGCTAATTAGTGGACTCTATCAGGTGGATAGGCTAGTTAGTGGACTCTATCAGGTGGACAGGCTAGTTAGTGGACTCTATCAGGTGGATAGGCTAGTTAGTGGACTCTATCAGGTGGACAGGCTAGTTAGTGGACTCTATCAGGTGGACAGGTTAGTTAGTGGACTCTATCAGGTGGACAGGCTAGTTAGTGGACTCTATCAGGTGGATAGGCTAGTTAGTGGACTCTATCAGGTGGACAGGCTAGTTAGTGGACTCTATCAGGTGGATAGATTAGTTAGTGGACTCTATCAGGTGGACAGGCTAGTTAGTGGACTCTATCAGGTGGACAGGCTAGTTAGTGGACTCTATCAGGTGGACAGGCTAGTTAGTGGACTCTATCAGGTGGATAGATTAGTTAGTGGACTCTATCAGGTGGACAGGCTAGTTAGTGGACTCTATCAGGTGGACAGGCTAGTTAGTGGACTCTATCAGGTGGACAGGCTAGTTAGTGGACTCTATCAGGTGGATAGATTAGTTAGTGGACTCTATCAATGTGGACAGGCTAGTTAGTGGACTCTATCAGGTGGACAGGCTAGTTAGTGGACTCTATCAGGTGGACAGGCTAGTTAGTGGACTCTATCAGGTGGACAGGCTAGTTAGTGGACTCTATCAGGTGGACAGGCTAGTTAGTGGACTCTATCAGGTGGACAGGCTAGTTAGTGGACTCTATCAGGTGGACAGGCTAGTTAGTGGACTCTATCAGGTGGACAGGCTAGTTAGTGGACTCTATCAGGTGGACAGGCTAGTTAGTGGACTCTATCAGGTGGATAGGCTAGTTAGTGGACTCTATCAGGTGGATAGGCTAGTTAGTGGACTCTATCAGGTGGACAGGCTAGTTAGTGGACTCTATCAGGTGGATAGGCTAGTTAGTGGACTCTATCAGGTGGATAGGCTAGTTAGTGGACTCTATCAGGTGGATGGGCTAGTTAGTGGACTCTATCAGGTGGATAGTCTAGTTAATGGACTCTATCAGGTGGATAGGCTAGTTAGTGGACTCTATCAGGTGGACAGGCTAGTTAGTGGACTCTATCAGGTGGACAGGCTAGTTAGTGGACTCTATCAGGTGGACAGGCTAGTTAGTGGACTCTATCAGGTGGATAGGCTAGTTAGTGGACTCTATCAGGTGGACAGGCTAGTTAGTGGACTCTATCAGGTGGACAGGCTAGTTAGTGGACTCTATCAGGTGGATAGGCTAGTTAGTGGACTCTATCAGGTGGATAGATTAGTTAGTGGACTCTATCAGGTGGACAGGCTAGTTAGTGGACTCTATCAGGTGGATAGATTAGTTAGTGGACTCTATCAGGTGGACAGGCTAGTTAGTGGACTCTATCAGGTGGATAGATTAGTTAGTGGACTCTATCAGGTGGACAGGCTAGTTAGTGGACTCTATCAGGTGGACAGGCTAATTAGTGGACTCTATCAGGTGGATAGGCTAGTTAGTGGACTCTATCAGGTGGACAGGCTAGTTAGTGGACTCTATCAGGTGGATAGGCTAGTTAGTGGACTCTATCAGGTGGACAGGCTAGTTAGTGGACTCTATCAGGTGGACAGGTTAGTTAGTGGACTCTATCAGGTGGACAGGCTAGTTAGTGGACTCTATCAGGTGGATAGGCTAGTTAGTGGACTCTATCAGGTGGACAGGCTAGTTAGTGGACTCTATCAGGTGGATAGATTAGTTAGTGGACTCTATCAGGTGGACAGGCTAGTTAGTGGACTCTATCAGGTGGACAGGCTAGTTAGTGGACTCTATCAGGTGGACAGGCTAGTTAGTGGACTCTATCAGGTGGATAGATTAGTTAGTGGACTCTATCAGGTGGACAGGCTAGTTAGTGGACTCTATCAGGTGGACAGGCTAGTTAGTGGACTCTATCAGGTGGACAGGCTAGTTAGTGGACTCTATCAGGTGGATAGATTAGTTAGTGGACTCTATCAATGTGGACAGGCTAGTTAGTGGACTCTATCAGGTGGACAGGCTAGTTAGTGGACTCTATCAGGTGGACAGGCTAGTTAGTGGACTCTATCAGGTGGACAGGCTAGTTAGTGGACTCTATCAGGTGGACAGGCTAGTTAGTGGACTCTATCAGGTGGACAGGCTAGTTAGTGGACTCTATCAGGTGGACAGGCTAGTTAGTGGACTCTATCAGGTGGACAGGCTAGTTAGTGGACTCTATCAGGTGGACAGGCTAGTTAGTGGACTCTATCAGGTGGATAGGCTAGTTAGTGGACTCTATCAGGTGGATAGGCTAGTTAGTGGACTCTATCAGGTGGACAGGCTAGTTAGTGGACTCTATCAGGTGGATAGGCTAGTTAGTGGACTCTATCAGGTGGATAGGCTAGTTAGTGGACTCTATCAGGTGGATGGGCTAGTTAGTGGACTCTATCAGGTGGATAGTCTAGTTAGTGGACTCTATCAGGTGGACAGGCTAGTTAGTGGACTCTATCAGGTGGACAGGCTAGTTAGTGGACTCTATCAGGTGGATAGGCTAGTTAGTGGACTCTATCAGGTGGATAGGCTAGTTAGTGGACTCTATCAGGTGGATAGGCTAGTTAGTGGACTCTATCAGGTGGACAGGCTAGTTAGTGGACTCTATCAGGTGGACAGGCTAGTTAGTGGACTCTATCAGGTGGACAGGCTAGTTAGTGGACTCTATCAGGTGGACAGGCTAGTTAGTGGACTCTATCAGGTGGACAGGCTAGTTAGTGGACTCTATCAGGTGGATAGGCTAGTTAGTGGACTCTATCAGGTGGATAGATTAGTTAGTGGACTCTATCAGGTGGATAGGCTAGTTAGTGGACTCTATCAGGTGGATAGGCTAGTTAGTGGACTCTATCAGGTGGACAGGCTAGTTAGTGGACTCTATCAGGTGGATAGGCTAGTTAGTGGACTCTATCAGGTGGATAGATTAGTTAGTGGACTCTATCAGGTGGATAGGCTAGTTAGTGGACTCTATCAGGTGGATAGGCTAGTTAGTGGACTCTATCAGGTGGACAGGCTAGTTAGTGGACTCTATCAGGTGGATAGGCTAGTTAGTGGACTCTATCAGGTGGACAGGCTAGTTAGTGGACTCTATCAGGTGGACAGGTTAGTTAGTGGACTCTATCAGGTGGACAGGCTAGTTAGTGGACTCTATCAGGTGGATAGGCTAGTTAGTGGACTCTATCAGGTGGACAGGCTAGTTAGTGGACTCTATCAGGTGGATAGATTAGTTAGTGGACTCTATCAGGTGGACAGGCTAGTTAGTGGACTCTATCAGGTGGACAGGCTAGTTAGTGGACTCTATCAGGTGGACAGGCTAGTTAGTGGACTCTATCAGGTGGATAGATTAGTTAGTGGACTCTATCAGGTGGACAGGCTAGTTAGTGGACTCTATCAGGTGGACAGGCTAGTTAGTGGACTCTATCAGGTGGACAGGCTAGTTAGTGGACTCTATCAGGTGGATAGATTAGTTAGTGGACTCTATCAATGTGGACAGGCTAGTTAGTGGACTCTATCAGGTGGACAGGCTAGTTAGTGGACTCTATCAGGTGGACAGGCTAGTTAGTGGACTCTATCAGGTGGACAGGCTAGTTAGTGGACTCTATCAGGTGGACAGGCTAGTTAGTGGACTCTATCAGGTGGACAGGCTAGTTAGTGGACTCTATCAGGTGGACAGGCTAGTTAGTGGACTCTATCAGGTGGACAGGCTAGTTAGTGGACTCTATCAGGTGGACAGGCTAGTTAGTGGACTCTATCAGGTGGATAGGCTAGTTAGTGGACTCTATCAGGTGGATAGGCTAGTTAGTGGACTCTATCAGGTGGACAGGCTAGTTAGTGGACTCTATCAGGTGGATAGGCTAGTTAGTGGACTCTATCAGGTGGATAGGCTAGTTAGTGGACTCTATCAGGTGGATGGGCTAGTTAGTGGACTCTATCAGGTGGATAGTCTAGTTAGTGGACTCTATCAGGTGGACAGGCTAGTTAGTGGACTCTATCAGGTGGACAGGCTAGTTAGTGGACTCTATCAGGTGGACAGGCTAGTTAGTGGACTCTATCAGGTGGATAGGCTAGTTAGTGGACTCTATCAGGTGGATAGGCTAGTTAGTGGACTCTATCAGGTGGATAGGCTAGTTAGTGGACTCTATCAGGTGGACAGGCTAGTTAGTGGACTCTATCAGGTGGACAGGCTAGTTAGTGGACTCTATCAGGTGGATAGGCTAGTTAGTGGACTCTATCAGGTGGATAGGCTAGTAATTGGACTCTATCAGGTGGACAGGCTAGTTAGTGGACTCTATCAGGTGGACAG
>CM042402.1:457500-667500 GCA_023634145.1 Thymallus thymallus | reverse complement strand
AGTACAGAGTCAATGTGAGGAGGCTATATACAGGAAGTACCAGTACAGAGTCAATGTGAGGAGGCTATATACAGGAAGTACCAGTACAGAGTCAATGTGAGGAGGATATATACAGGAAGTACCAGTACAGAGTCAATGTGAGGAGGCTATATACAGGAAGTACCAGTACAGAGTCAATGTGAGGAGGCTATATACAGGAAGTACCAGTACAGAATCAATGTGAGGAGGCTATATACAGGAAGTACCAGTACAGAGTCAATGTGAGGAGGCTATATACAGGGGTACCAGTACAGAGTCAATGTGAGGAGGCTATATACAGGAAGTACCAGTACAGAGTCAATGTGAGGAGGCTATATACAGGAAGTACCAGCACAGAGTCAATGTGAGGAGGCTATATACAGGAAGTACCAGCACAGAGTCAATGTGAGGAGGCTATATACAGGAAGTACCAGTACAGAGTCAATGTGAGGAGGCTATATACAGGAAGTACCAGTACAGAGTCAATGTGAGGAGGCTATATACAGGAAGTACCAGCACAGAGTCAATGTGAGGAGGCTATATACAGGAAGTACCAGTACAGAGTCAATGTGAGGAGGCTATATACAGGTGGTACCAGTACAGAGTCAATGTGAGGAGGCTATATACAGGGGTAACAGTACAGAGTCAATGTGAGGAGGCTATATACAGGTGGTACCAGTACAAAGTCAATGTGAGGAGGCTATATACAGGAAGTACCAGTACAGAGTCAATGTGAGGAGGCTATATACAGGTGGTACCAGTACAGAGTCAATGTGAGGAGGCTATATACAGGAAGTACCAGTACAGAGTCAATTTGAGGAGGCTATATACAGGAAGTACCAGTACAGAGTCAATGTGAGGAGGCTATATACAGGGGTACCAGTACAGAGTCAATGTGATGAGGCTATATACAGGGGTACCAGTACAGAGTCAATGTGAGGAGGCTATATACAGGTGGTACCAGTACAGAGTCAATGTGAGGAGGCTATATACAGGTGGTACCAGTACAGAGTCAATGTGAGGAGGTTATATACAGGGGTACCAGTACAGAGTCAATGTGAGGAGGCTATATACAGGGGTACCAGTACAGAGTCAATGTGAGGAGGCTATATACAGGGGTACCAGTACAGAGTCAATGTGAGGAGGCTATATACAGGTGGTACCAGTACAGAGTCAATGTGAGGAGGCTATATACAGGTGGTACCAGTATAGAGTCAATTTTAGGGGCACATTGAGGTAATATGTACATGTACAGTAGGTAAAGTAAGTGACTATGCATAGATAGTAAACAGAGAGTAGCAGCAGTAGTGTAAAAGTCATGAAATCTATGCAGCCTACTCAATCACTTTTTATAGCTACTGTTTACAGGCCTCCTGGGCCTTATACAGAGTTTCTTAGTGAGTTCTCTGAATTCCTATCAGACCTTGTAGTCATGGCAGATACTATTCACATTTTTGGTGACTTCAATATTCACATGGAAAAGTCCACAGACCCACTCCAAGATGTTTCCGGACCTAAGCATTGCCACAGTCATACCCTGGATCTAGTTCTGTTCTGTGGAATAAATATTGTGGATCTAAATGTTTTTCCTCATAATCCCGGACTATCGGACCATTTTATTACGTTTGCAATCACAACAAATTATTTGCTTAGACCCCAACCAAGGATCATCAAAAGCCGTGCTATAAATTCTCGGACAACCCAAAGATTCCTAGATGCTCTTCCAGACTCCCTCCACCTACCAAGGCAGACTGAGTACAAAAATCAGTTAACGACCAAACTGAGGATCTAAATGTAACCCTAGATCAGGGGTCTTATAATACTCTAGATGTAGTCGCACCTCTAAAACAAAAAAAACAAATGGCGCCAAACTGGAAGTCTTTCGACAAGCTTGGAAAGACAGTACCAATATCCAAGATGAAAAGAAAATGATCGTTAGAAAGCAAATTACGGACTCCTCTTTGAATCTGCGTATTTCTCCAAAACTCAGCTGTCCTGAGTCTGACAGAACTGCCAGGACCTCAGATCAATGGAGACACATTTGAGAAGCACTCGCACTCTCCCTACTGTCTTACCTCACACAGTAACTCCCCCTACTGTCTTACCTCACACAGTAACTCCCCCTACTGTCTTACCTCACACAGTAACTCCCCCTACTGTCTTACCTCACACAGTAACTCCCCCTACTGTCTTACCTCACACAGTAACTCCCCCTACTGTCTTACCTCACACAGTAACTCCCCCTACTGTCTTACCTCACACAGTAACTCCCCATTCACTGAACCTTCATCCAGCCAGAACAATGGCAACAACAGATGAAACACAGATGTACACAAAGCAAGCATTTTACTTCATAACTATCAGCTAGCTATATGTGAATCATAATAATGTAGCTGACCAGATAGTTTAACAGGCAAACATGACCTAAAACTGTTATTCAAGATAGATAGCTAACCCACAAAGAATTTACATCTAACAATTCTTTGTGGCTAGCTCGCTAGCTAACAATACTATTAGCTAGGCAGTTAGCCCTGTTGACTTATTATGGGCTTGCTATCTACGGTACGTAGGCAGGTAAACATGCCAAAATTAACACATGTATTTATTAACGTATCAAGATAAAATATTATAGTCAGTCAACATAAGAGATGTGAATAGGCAACATTTCGTTCTGAAGTCAGTGTATATTCTCTCGCATCAGCTCAAATAACGTCCACCATTGGTTTTAAGACATTTTGTGTCATTTGTTGTATCATATTTCTTTGCATAGTTTCTGTTGAAGCTTGCATCGAAGCATACTTCAAAGTATGTACAAACGTAGTACGCATTTGAGAAGTGCCCTCTGTTTAGCATACTTTGATTTGGGCTCATACTCCGACCCCTCCCGTGCTAGGAGTACGGTAGTATGCATTTTGAGAAACACCCAAGGATCATCAAAAGCCATTCTATACATTTTTATCCTATATCTCTTTACACATTCATGAAAATTGTCACGGCCTCTAAACCTTCAACCTGCGTACTGGACCCTATTCCAACTAAACTACTGAAAGAGCTACTTCCTGTGCTCGGCCCTCCTATGCTGAACATAATAAATGTCTCCCTCTCCACCGGATGTGTACCAAACTCTCTAAAAGTGGCAGTAATAAAGCCGCTCTTGAAAAAGCCAAACCTTGACCCAAACCTCGGCCTATATCGAATCTCTCATTCCTCTCTAAAATCTTTGAAAAAGCTGTTGCGCAGCAACTCTCTGCCTTCCTGAAGACAAATAATGTATAAGAAACGCTCCAGTCTGGTTTTAGACTCCATCATAGTACTGAGACTTCGCTTGTAAAGGTGGTAAATGACCTTTTAATTGCGTCAGACCAAGGCTCTGCATCTGTCCTCGTGCTCCTAGACCTTACTGCTGCTTTTGACACCATCGATCACCATATTCTTTTGGAGAGATTGGAAACCTGAATTGGTCTACACGGACATGTTCTTGCCTGGTTTAGATCTTATCTGTCGGAGAGATATCAGTTCGTCTCTGAACCCTGAAAGCCTGTGTTTCATTTTACATTTTAATCATTTATCAGACACTCTTATCCAGAGCGACTTACAGGAGCAAATAGGGTTAAGTGCCTTGCTCAAGGGCACATTGGCCGATGTTTCACCTAGTCGTCTCAGGGATTCAATTCAGCGACCTTTCAGTTACTGGTCCAACGCTCTTAACCGCTAGAATACCTGTCCCAAGAAACAAAGAGATCTGCTATTAGACCTGACAATTAATCTTGATGGTTGTACAGTCGTCTCAAATAAATCTGTGAAGGACCTCAGCATTGCTCTGGACGAACGTATCAAGAATATTTCAAGGGCAGCTTTTTTCCATCTTTGTAATATTGCAAAAATCTGAAACTTTTTGTCCAAAAATGATGCAGAAAAGCTAATCCATGCTTTTGTCAATTCTAGATTAGATTACTGCAATGCTCTACTCTCCGGCTACCCGGATAAAGCACTAAATAAACTTCAGTTAGTACTAAATACGGTTGGTAGAATCCTGACTAGAACAAAAAAATTTGATCATATTACTCCCGTGCTAGCCTCTCCACTGGCTTCCTGTTAAGACTAGGGTTGATTTCAAGGTTTTACTGATAACCTACAAAGCGTTACATGGGCTTGCTCCTACTTATCTCTCAGATTTGGTCCTGCCGTACATACCTACAGTGCCTTCAGAAAGTATTCAGACCCCTTGACTTTCTTCACATTTTGTTACGTTACAGCTTTATTCTAAAATGTATTAAATTATTACACACAATACCCATAATGACAAAGCAAAAACAGGTTTTTAGAAAAACTGAAATATCACATTTAAATAAGTATTCAGAACCTTTACTCAGTACTTTGTTGAAGCACCTTTGGCAGTGATTACAGCATCGAGTCTTCTTTGGTATGACTCTACCAGCTTGGCACACCTGTATTTTAGAGTTTCTCCAATTCTTCTCTGCAGATCCTCTCAAGCTCTGTCAGGTTGGATGGGGAGCGTTGCTGCACAGCTATTTTCAGGTCTCTCCAGAGATGTTCGATTGGGTTCTGGATGGGCCACTCGAGAGCTCTGGAGCAGGTTTTCATCAAGTATCTCTCGATCCTGACTAGTCTCCCAGTTCCTGCCTCTGAAAAACATCCCAACAGCATGCTGCTGCCACCACCATGCTTCACCGTAGGGATGGTGCCAGGTTTTCTCCAGGCGTGATGCTTGATCTTGTTTCTCATGGTCTGAGAGTCTTTAGGTGCCTTTTGGCAAACTCCAAGCAGGCTGTCATGTGCCTTTTACTGAGGAGCGGCTTCCATCTGGCCAGTCACCATAAAGACCTGATTGGTGGAGGGCTGCACAGATGGTTGTCCTTCTGGAATGTTCCACCATCTCCACAGAGGAACTCTAAAGCCCTGACCAAGGCCCTTCTCCCCCGATTGCTCAGTTTGGCCGGGCGGCCAGCTCTAGGAAGTCTTGGTGGTTCCAAACTTCTTCCATTTAAGAATGATGGAGGCCACTGTGTTCTTGGGGACCTTCAATGCTGCAGAAAGGTGTTGGTACCCTTCCCCAGATCTGTGCCTCGACACAATCCTGTCTCGGAGCTCTATGGACATTTCCTTCAACCTCATGGCTTGGTTTTTGCTCTGACATGCACTGTCAACTGTGGGACCTTATACAGTATAAACAGGTGTGTTCCTTTCCAAATCATGTCCAATCAATTGAATTTACCACAGGTGGACTCCAATCAAGTTGTAGAAACATCTCAAGGATGACCAATGGAAACAGGATGCACCTGAGATCAATTTAGAGTCTCATAGCAAAGGGTCTGAATACTTATGTAAATAAGATATCTGTTCTTTTTTTCTATTTTATAAATAAACAAGCATTTCTAAAAACCTGTTTTGCTTTGTCATTATGGGGTATTGTGTCAGTATGACCAGCTTGTTTAGGGGACTCTTCTCCAGGTTCATCTCTCTGTAGGTGATGGCTTTGTTGTGGAAGGTTTGGGAATCACTTCCTTTTAGGTGGTTGTAGAACTTAACGGCTCTTTTCAGGATTTTGATCATTAGTGGCTATCGGCCTAATTCTGCTCTGCATGTATTATTTGGTGTTTTACTTTGTACACAGAGGATATTTTTCCAGAATTCTTCATGAAGAGTCTCAATTTGGTGTTTGTTCCATTTTGTAAATTTTGGGTTGCTGCGCAGACCCCAGACCTCACAACCATAAAGGGCAATGGGTTCTAGAACGGATTAAATTATTTTTTGTCAGATCCTAATTATTATGTCAAATGTTATGTTCCTTTTGATGGCGAAGAAGGCCCTTTTTGCCTTGTCTCTCAGATCGTTCACAGCTTTGTGGAAGTTACCTGTTACATGTTTAGGGCGAGGTATCGTTTTTTGTGTGCTCTAGGGCAACGGTGTCTAGATGAAATGTGTATTGTTGTCCTGGCAACTGGACCTTTTTTGGAAAACCATTATTTTTGTCTTACTGAGATTTACTGTCAGGGCCCGGGTCTGACAGAATCTGTGCAGAATATCTAGGTGCTGCTGTAGGCCCTCCTTGGTTGGTGACAGAAGCACCAGATCATCAGTAGACATTTGACTTCAGATTCTAGTAGGGTGAGACAGGGTGATTCAGACTGTTCTAGTGCCCTTCCCCAATTTGTTTATATACACATGTTGAAGAGGGTGGGGCTTAAGCTGCATCCCTGTCTCACCCCACGGCACTGTGGAAAGAAATGTGTGTGTTTTTTGCCCCTTTTAACCGCACACTTGTTGTTTGTGTATATGGATTGTATAATGTTGTATGTTTTTCCACCAACACCACTTTCCATCAATTTGTACAGCAGACCCTCATGCCAAATTGAGTCAAAAGCTTTTTTGAAATCAACAAAGCATGAGAAGTCTTTGCCTTTGTTTTGGTTTGTTTGTTAATTAGGGTGTGCAGGGTGAATGTCGTACAGTAATTTGGTAAAACGCCAATTTGATATTTGCTCAGTACATTGTTTTCACTGAGGAAATGAACTAGTCTGCTCCTAATGATAATGCAGAGGATTATTAGGAAGGTTGCTGTTGACGCATATCCCACGGTAGTTATTGGGGTCAACTATTGTGGATTGGGGTGATCAGTCCTTGGTTCCAAATATTGGGGAAGATACCAGAGTTTAGGATGATTTTAAAGAGTTTAAGTATAGCCAATTGGAATTTGTGGTCTGTATATTTATACTTTTATTCAGGATACCATCAACACCACAGGCCTTTTTGGGTTGGAGGGTTTGTGTTTTGTCCTGTAGTTCATTCAATGTAATTGGAGAATCCAGTGGGTTCTGGTCTTTAATAGTTGATTCTAGGATTTGTATTTGATCATGTATATGTTGTTGCTGTTTGTTCTTTGTTATAGAGCCATAAAGATTGGAGAAGTGGTTTACCCAGACATCTCCATGTTGGATAGATACTCTTCGTGTTGTTGTTTGTTTAGTGTTTTCCAGTTTTCCCAGAAGGAATGCTCGGTCCACGGAATTCTAGTATGGAAGGCGGCACTGGACGTACACGACTGGAGATGACTGGAGGACTCTACTATAGGAGGTAGTCTTTAAAACTTGATTCTGAGATTTGTATTTGATCATATATGTTTTTGTTATAGGGACAAAAAGATTGGAGAAGTGGTTTACCCATACATCTCCGTTTTGTTTGTTTGTTTAGTGTTTTCCAATTTTCCCAGAAGTGGTTAGAGTCTATGGCTTCTTCAATTACATTCAGCTGATTTCTGACGAGCTGTTCCTTTTTCCATAGTGTATTTCTGTATTGTTTCAGTGATTCACCATAGTGAAGGTGTATTTCTGTATTGTTTTAGTGATTCATCATAGTGAAGGTGTGTTTCTGTATTGTTTTAGTGATTCACCATAGTGAAGGTGTATTTCTGTATTGTTTTAGTGATTCACCATAGTGAAGGTGTATTTCTGTATTGTTTTAGTGATTCACCATAGTGAAGGTGTATTTCTGTATTGTTTTAGGGATTCACCATAGTGAAGGTGTATTTCTGTATTGTTTTAGTGATTCACCATAGTGAAGGTGTATTTCTGTATTGTTTTAGTGATTCACCATAGTGAAGGTGTATTTCTGTATTGTTTTAGTGATTCACCATAGTGAAGGCGTAGACTCAGGTTTTCTGGGTCTCTATGTTTTTGGTTGGACAGGTTTCTCAATTTCTTTCTTAGGTTTTTTCATTCTTCATCAAACCATTTGTCATTGTAACTTTTCTTAGGTTTTCTGTTTGAAATGTTTATATTTGATAGAGAAGTTGAGGTCAAATATACTGTAGGTTTTCTACTGACAAGTTTACACCTTCGCTAACGTTTTGTCTACTTGTTTTTTGGTAGATTTCCACACTACTTTCCTTCCATCTATAGTATATCTTAATATTATTCAGTTCCTTTGGCTTTGATGCCTCATGATTGAGTATTGCTCTGTTCAGGTAGACTGTGATTTTGCTGTGGTCTGATAGAGGGGTCAGTGGACTGACTGTGAACGCTCTGAGAGACTCTGGGTTGAGGTCAGTGATAAAGTAGTCTACAGTACTACTGCCAAGAGATGTACCTACCATAGGAGTCTCCTCAAAGCCTACCATTGACTGTGTACATACCCAGCGTCTGACAGAGCTGCAGGAGTTGTGACCCGTTTTTGTTGGTTATGTTGTCATAGTTGTGTCTAGGGGGGCATATGGGGGAGGGAATGCTGTCACCTCCAGGTAGGTGTTTGTCCCCATGTGTGCTGAGAGTGTCAGGTTCCTGTCCAGTTCTGGCATTTAGGTCGCCACAGACTAGTACATGTCCCTGGGCCTGGAAATGGTTGATCTCCCCTCCAGGATGGAGAAGCTGTCTTCATTAAAGTATGGGGATTCTAGTGGAGGGATATAGGCAGCACACAGGAGGACATTTATCTCTGTTGAGATCATTTCCTTTTGGATTTCTAACCAAATGTAAAATGTTCCTGTTTTGATTATTCTTCCCACCTTCACCCCCTCATTTTTATCCCCTTGCTTCCTCCAAAACATGACTCGCCAAACCGTGCATCTTAACATCCGTTCGCTAAACCCGGAAGCCAGCTGTCGGAGAAAACACCTTTAAACTGACGACCGAAGTCAGCCTGCAGGCTTCCGGCGCACCACAAAGAGTCGCTAGAGCCAGATGAGCCATAAAGTGTCCGATGTTGTTAGTCGTGTGGTTTGGCCTCAGACCAGTAAGTGTGAGCAGAGCCTGCAGATCATCTGGTACATGTTAGCTGAGTGAACTTTGTGAACTCTGTTAGATGAGACAGGAGACAGGACTTTGTGAACTCTGTTAGATGAGACAGGAGACAGGACTTTGTGAACTCTGTTAGATGAGACAGGAGACAGGACTTTGTGAACTCTGTTAGATGAGACAGGAGACAGGACTTTGTGAACTCTGTTAGATGAGACAGGAGACAGGACTTTGTGAACTCTGTTAGCTGAGGCAGGAGACAGGACTTTGTTTTAAACTCTGTTTGCTGAGGCAGGAGACAGCACTTTGTTTTAAACTCTGTTTACTGAGACAGGACATTGTGAACTCTGTTAGCTGAGACAGGAGACAGGACTTTGTGAACTCTGTTAGATGAGACGGGAGACAGGACTTTGAACTCTGTTAGCTGAGGCAGGAGACAGGACTTTGAACTCAGTTAGCTGAGACAGGAGACAGGACTTTGAACTCTGTTAGATGAGACAGGAGACAGGACTTTGTTTTAAACTCTGTTAGCTGAGACAGGAGACAGGACTTTGTTTTAAACTCTGTTTGCTGAGACAGGAGACAGGACTTTGTTTTAAACTCTGTTTGCTGAGACAGGACTTTGTGAACTCTGTTAGCTGAGACAGGAGACAGGACTTTGTTTTAAACTCTGTTAGCTGAGACAGGAGACAGGACTTTGTTTTAAACTCGGTTTGCTGAGACAGGAGACAAGACTTTGTTTTAAACTCTGGTTGCTGAGACAGGAGGCAAGACTTTGTTTTAAACTCTGTTTGCTGAGACAGGAGACAGGTCTTTGTTTTAAACTCGGTTTGCTGAGACAGAAGACAAGACTTTGTTTTAAACTCTGGTTGCTGAGACAGGAGACAGGACTTTGTTTTAAACTCGGTTTGCTGAGACAGGACTTTGTTTTAAACTCTGTTTGCTGAGACAGGAGACAGGACTTTGTTTTAAACTCGGTTTGCTGAGACAGGACTTTGTTTTAAACTCTGTTTGCTGAGACAGGAGACAGGACTTTGTTTTAATCGTACGTGTAGGTATGTATGGCAGGACCAAATCTGAGAGGCTGTCTGCTCAGACTAACAGCCTCACCTGTTGTTCCTGTCAATCAGACACGCAGTGTCAGCCAACGAACCAAAGATGCGTGAGGGAGGGCCGAGCCAACTCACTCAGTCACACACTTAGCAGCCGAGGAGAGAGAGGAAGGACAGCTGGGAAAACAACAGCTGGAAAATGAGTCGGAAGCACAGTAACATTTGGATGCATTTTAATAATGTAGACAATGTTAGAGCTCATATAAAGCCGATTCTACACACAACCTACACCGGCATGTGTGAACTGTGGAGCTAACTGTAGCGGAGCTAACGGTAGCGGAGCTAGCTGTAGCGGATGTAGCGGAGCTAGCTGTAGTGAAGCTTGGAGAAACTAGCGGGCCTGCTAGTGATAGTGGTGGAGCCAGCACCTCCAAACGTGGAGATGTATCCACTCAGTCAAGTAGGCCTACTCCGTGACCCACAGCAACGCAGTCTTCTATGGACCAGTTTATGCCAAAGTCTATGTCTGTAGCAAAACAAGCATTGGCTAAAATGATTGCCACCAATTTCCAGCCATTTTTGATCGTGGAGGACAGAGGTTTTAGAAATTATAGCAATCGTCTAAATCCAATGTACACAATTCCAAGCAGGAAAACCCTTATTCCACAACTGTGCGAGAGCATACAGGCTTCAGTGCGGGAAAGAGTCCGAAAAACTACTGCAGATTGCCTTACCACTGACTGCTGGACATCAAGGGTAACCACTTCCTACATGTCGGTTACATGTCACTTCTTTTAAGATTTTTCAATGTTTAGCTGTCTTCTGGACTGCTTTGAGTTCAGCGACAGACACACCTCAGATAACTTGGCAGAGGAACTGTTGAGTGGCCAGAGAATGGCAAGTAGATGGAAAAGTGGTCTGTTGTGTTAGCGACAATGCAGCTAACATAACCAAAGCCATGAACATTTTAAATGGACCCATCATCCATGTCTTGCCCACACAATCAACCTGACTGTAAGAGATGCTCTGAAGGTGATGAAGCCCACTGTGGACAAAGTGAAAGCAGCTGTGGAATACTTCCACAGGAGAACAGTAGGTGCTGAAGAACTAAAGTCTCCACAACGCCAGATGGGGATGCCTGAGCTGAGGCCTAAACAAGACTGCACTAGAAGGTGGAATTCAACATTTTATATGTTGAAGCAGTTTCTTGAGTCAAAGGACGCCATCATCTCTACCCTGGCCTTTGACCTGTTGATGCTCTGACCCAAGAGGAATGGGAGGTGGTGGAGGAGGTGAACAGAGTCCTGGAGGAATGAGAGGTGGTGGAGGAGGTGAACAGAGTCCTGGAGGAATGAGAGGTGGTGGAGGAGGTGAACAGAGTCCTGGAGGAATGAGAGGTGGTGGAGGAGGTGAACAGAGTCCTGGAGGAATGAGAGGTGGTGGAGGAGGTGAACAGAGTCCTGGAGGAATGGGAGGTGGTGGAGGAGGTGAACAGAGTCCTGGAGGAATGAGAGGTGGTGGAGGAGGTGAACAGAGTCCTGGAGGAATGAGAGGTGGTGGAGGAGGTGAACAGAGTCCTGGAGGAATGAGAGGTGGTGGAGGAGGTGAACAGAGTCCTGGAGGAATGGGAGGTGGTGGAGGAGGTGTGCAGAGTCCTGGAGGAATGGGAAGTGGTGGAGGAGGTGAACAGAGTCCTGGAGGAATGAGAGGTGGTGGAGGAGGTGAACAGAGTCCTGGAGGAATGGGAGGTGGTGGAGGAGGTGTGCAGAGTCCTGGAGGAATGGGAGGTGGTGGAGGAGGTGAGCAGAGTCCTGGAGGAATGGGAGGTGGTGGAGGAGGTGAACAGAGTCCTGGAGGAATGAGAGGTGGTGGAGGAGGTGAACAGAGTCCTGGAGGAATGGGAGGTGGTGGAGGAGGTGAACAGAGTCCTGGAGGAATGAGAGGTGGTGGAGGAGGTGAACAGAGTCCTGGAGGAATGGGAGGTGGTGGAGGAGGTGAACAGAGTCCTGGAGGAATGGGAGGTGGTGGAGGAGGTGTCCAGAGTCCTGGAACCCTTTGAGCAGGTCACTGTGGAGATCAGTGGAGAGAGGTACAGTAAGCAGTTATTACTACATCAGTATTTAATCCAGTATTATATATGTATATGAGCAGTAGATGAGAATGTATTATTAGCAGACAAAACATGAACCAAAGTTACTGTTCTCTCTTTTCAGCTATGTGACAGGGTCTGCAGCCAATCACAGCCAGCCGCCAGAGAGAAGCAGATGTAACCACAGGACATGTGACAGAGTTGATGAACACCCTATGTTCATCAATGGACAGAACGTTCAGAAACCTCTGCACTTGACCCCAGGTTTAAGAAGTTAGCCTTCAGTGATGCCAGAGCGATTGATGAGGCTCTTCAAAGAATAACCCCAGCAGCAGGGAGGGACAGCCCCAGCAGTCAGCTGGCTCAGGCACCAGGGCAACAGGAAGGAGAGGGAGCAGATGGAGCAGAAGCCCCAGCAGTAGTGCCACAAACGTCTGCTGTTTGGATGTTGTTTGGCCAGAGAGCAACTGGGGATGCAGCAGGAAGGAATCCCTCAGCAGATGCCATAATGGAGATCCTCTGAGCTGGTGGAAGAACAAGGCCTCTGTCTACCCACGGCTTACTAAAGTCATGACAGGGAGACTCTGCATAGTGGCCACATCCGTTCCCTCTGAGATGGTCTTCTGGTAAACGGGACAAATAATTACTGAGAGAAGAAACAGCATCAGCCCCTGGAAAGTGAGGCAGCTTGCATTTCTGAATGCTAATCTGTCAGAAAAGCTATATATGGTCAGCATTGCTGTGTGCTGCTGGTTCTAACATGGCAGTAAAGAAGAGGGAGAACAGAGGGACCAGTTTCATGTTTTAAATGAGATGCTGCAGTTTTGCACATAGGTATTTATTTTTCTTTGATATGGTGTAATATTCTATTATTATGTTGTTCAGATTGTATTCGTTTTGAATGGTTACATTTATATAAACTTTGTTTATATACAGTTGGAAGTCAGAAGTTTACATACACCTTAGCCAAATACATTTAAACTCAGTTTTCCACAATTTCTGACATTTAATCCTAGTAAAAATTCCCTGTCTTAGGTCAGTTAGGATCACCACTTTATTTTAAGAATGTGAAATGTCAGAATAATAGTAGAGAGAATGATTTATTTCAGCTTTTATTTCTTTCATCACATTCCCAGTGGGTCAGAAGTTTACATACACTCAATTAGTATTTGGTAGCATTGCCTTTAAATTGTTTAACTTGGGTTAAACGTTTCGGTTAGCCTTCCACAAGCTTCCCACAATAAGTTGGGTGAATTTTGTCCCATTCCTCCTGACAGAACTGGTGTAACTGAGTCAGGTTTGTAGGCCTCCTTGCTCGCACACGCTTTTTCAGTTCTGCCCACACATTTTCTATAGGATTGAGGTCAGGGCTTTGTGATGGCCACTCCAATACCTTGACTTTGTTGTCCTTAAGCCATTTTGCCACAACTTGTGAGAAGACGCTGGCTAGTCTTGTTATGTGAGAAGACGCTGGCTAGAGAGTCTTATGTGAGAAGATGCTGGCTAGAGTCTTGTTATGTGAGAAGAATGTCAGCATTATGTTCAGTTGAAGGAAGACACCTCAGTTTTCTAAACACAGAATAATATTTTCTCTTTTAAGAGTAGCATGTTGATCAAATTTGATATAAATATTTGATATACTTCCTTCTGTAATGAGACATAAGGAGGCATTAGTAGGGTTGTGAACACAGTGTTTGTGTTAGAGAGAGAGAGAGAGAGAGAGAGAGAGAGAGAGAGAGAGAGAGAGAGAGAGAGAGAGAGAGAGAGAGAGAGAGAGAGAGAGACTGCTCTCTCCCAGTCCTGTATTTATTTTCCCCAGCATAGAGCAGGTAATCAGTTCGCCAAACACACCCACCCACCAAGCAGCCAAATAACCTTCAGGATGCCCCCCCCCCCCCCCCCCCCAGAGTTAGTGAGCGGGAACAGTTAAGATTTACAAACAATGATGAAGCTTGTCATGCGTCTTTCTCCATCCGTCACGCGGGGCCGCGGCGGGCCGCCCCAGTGTTCTTCATAAAACCCAGCTCGCTGTGAAATATGCCCCGCCGCCCTGTTTACTGCCCCGCGCCCGTCAGCAGCCCCATGCCGTAAATCCACCGGACGGGAGGAGAAGTGTCGCTGCAGTCCATCAACCCCACCCCCACATCTCACCCCATCACCCCACCCTCCGCTTCCCTCCCCTAAACCCCCCCACCCTGCTAGAAGCCACTCCAGATGAGCTGCCCTTCCTGAGTTATGTCTCAGTCTCAATGTTATATGAGACAGCCCTCTCTCCCTCCCTCCCTCTCTCCCTCCCTCCTTCCCTCCCCCTCCCTCCTTCCCTCCCTCCATCCCTCCCTCTCTATCAGCCCACATACATGTCACAGTATGTCACCAGCATTGCTATCTTATAACTAACGTCATATTGCTAACTTATAACTAATGTCACATAACCAACTGATAACTAACGTCACATAACCAACTTATAACTAACGTCACATAACCAATTTATAACTAATGTCCCATAACCAACTTATAACTAACGTCACATAACCAACTTATGTGACGTTAGAGAGTGATGGTGATTCAGGACAGAGTGATGGTGATTCAGGACAGAGTGATGGTGATTCAGGACAAAGAAAAAGCCATATCTCAGACTGGCCAATAAAAAGAAAAGCTTAAGGGCAAAAGAACACAGACACTGGACAGAGGAAGATATGGCTTTTTCTTTGCAACTCTGCCTAGAAGGCCAGCATCCTGGAGTCTCCTCTTCACTGTTGACGTTGAGACTGGTGTTTTGTGGGTACTATTTAATTAAGCTGCCAGTTGAGGACTTGTGAGGCGTCTGTTTCTCAAACTAGACACTCTAATGTACTTGTCCTCTTGCTCAGTTGTGCACCGGGGCCTCCCACTCCTCTTTCTATTCTGGTTAGAGACAGTTTGCTCTGTTCTGTGACGGAGTAGTACACAGCGATGTACGAGATCTTCAGTTTCTTGGCAATTTCTTGCGTGGAATAGCCTTCATTTCTCAGAACAAGAATAGACTGACCAATTTCATTAGAAAGTTATTTGTTTCTGGCCCTTTTGAGCCTGTAATCAAACCCACAAATGCTGATGCTCCAGATTTTTATTAAATGTTTTATTGAACCTTTATTTAACTAGGCAAGTCAGTAAAATTCTTATTTACAATGACAGCCTAGGAACAGTGCCTTGTTCAGGGGCAGAACAACAGATTTCTACCTTGTCAGCTCTGGGATTCAATCCAGCAACCTTTCGGTTACGGGCCCAACACTCTAACGACTGGGCTACCCACCTGTCCAGTGATACTCAACTAGTCTAAAGAAGGCCAGTTTTATTGCTTCTTTAATCAGCACAACAGTTTTCAGCTGTGCTAACATAATTGCAAAATGGTTTTCTATTGATCAATTAGCCTTTTAAAATGATAACCTTGGATTAGCTAACACAACAGGAGTGATGGTTGCTGATAATGGGCCACTGTACGCCTATGTAGATATTCCATAAAAAATCAGCCGTTTCCAGCTACAATAGTCATTTACAACATTAACAATGTCTACACTGTATTTCTGATCAATTTGATATTACTTTAATCGATAGATTAAAATGAGCTTTTCTTTCAAAATCAAGTACATTTCTTGAACGGTAGTGTATTCTGTATGTTGAAGATACATCCCTGTTTCACCTCACGGCCTTGTGGAAAGAAATGTTTTGTCTACACCGATTCAGCCTTAGTCCCACCCACCTCTTTAAGGGTTGATCCCAGCGTTCTGTACTAACTTGCCAGCTACTTCCAGACATCTAAGAGAGAGAGAACAGCTCACTGAACATTACTCACCCTAGCAGAGCTGGTTAGGCTGTTATGTTATCCAGAGCGTTGGTGACTGGAACTGTGCTGTCAGATTGTCAATTCGTAAATTCTGAGCGTTTCACGTTCAGATCGCACACTGGACGCTCTGGCTAATGAGTAGGATTGATCAGAAAGAGAAAACCCCACTCTGAGCATTTTACTCACCTTAGCAGAGCTGGTCAGGCTGTTTTCATGTTATCCAGAGCATTGGTGACTGGAACTGTGCTGCTGGCAACAATTTAATTACGTTTTGTTGTCGACGTTTAGTGACACCGGCCATATTCAACGGGTTTTGAGCGTTAGAAAATTCATCAGTTATTCTGTGCTCTGGCACATTTAAGATGATAGTCTTTTGTTAAGAAAAGTGGCTAGATAGCTAGCTAGGTAAATAATGAACATTAGTAACGTTAGTTAGCGAGCCAGCCAGCTAACGTTAGCTAGCTAACAGTACACTTTAACTTGAAATTATAATACTTTGTCAAAAATAGAAATGTATGTTGGCTAGTAATACTGATGGTAAAGGGAGTTTACCCACTCGCTGTCGGATCCTTACAAGGCACCATGACCTGCGTCCCCGATATCTCAGTCTCTTTCTATTTGGGCCTTGTCGGGTGTTTTGAAGTACATCCTTCCCGTCAAACCCGTTGAAGAAAAAAATCTTTGTTAAGTCCGAGGTGAGTAATCGCTGTCCTGATATCAAGAAGTGAATTTACGAATTGGCCACTATTCTAGAAAAATCCTTAGCCCCTGGTGTTAATCTCCACAAATCAGGTTAAATACCTGTCACTATATTTTAGATGTTGCCAAAACTTAATTGCCCTGCATGCATTGTTTGTAGTTTTCCTCTGGGCATGTAGGAGAATCTTACAGAACTATGCATGCAGGGTTTCAATGGGGTGTTTGTCCCATTGCTGCCATATAGTTCAATGACACATTCAATTTGTTTTAGGCAAATTGTAATACTTTTTTCAAATTTAATTAGTTTTCTAATGGTGTAGAATGCCCTGCGTGCTTTCTCTCTGTTACATTCAGATACTAATTTAGCTGTTCAGTTGAGTTTATTTTTAAACCTTAGTAATTGTAGTGTATGCAGTACTCTATATATTTAAACCTTAGTAATTGTAGTGTGCAGTACTCTATATATTTAAACCTAAGTAATTGTAGTGTGTGCAGTACTCTATATATTTAAACCTTAGTAATTGTAGTGTGTGCAGTACTCTATATATTTAAACCTTAGTAATTGTAGTGTGTAGTACTCTATATATTTAAACCTTAGTAATTGTAGTGTGCAGTACTCTATATATTTAAACCTAAGTAATTGTAGTGTGCAGTACTCTATATATTTAAACCTAAGTAATTGTAGTGTGTACAGTACTCTATATATTTAAACCTTAGTAATTGTAGTGTGTACAGTACTCTATATATTTAAACCTAAGTAATTGTAGTGTGTAGTACTCTATATATTTAAACCTAAGTAATTGTAGTGTGTAGTACTCTATATATTTAAACCTAAGTAATTGTAGTGTGTAGTACTCTATATATATTTAAACCTAAGTAATTGTAGTGCGTACAGTACTCTATATATTTAAACCTTAGTAATTGTAGTGTGTAGTACTCTATATATTTAAACCTTAGTAATTGTAGTGTGCAGTACTCTATATATTTAAACCTAAGTAATTGTAGTGTGCAGTACTCTATATATTTAAACCTAAGTAATTGTAGTGTGTACAGTACTCTATATATTTAAACCTAAGTAATTGTAGTGTGTAGTACTCTATATATTTAAACCTAAGTAATTGTAGTGTGTAGTACTCTATATATTTAAACCTAAGTAATTGTAGTGTGTAGTACTCTATATATTTAAACCTTAGTAATTGTAGTGTGCAGTACTCTATATATTTAAACCTAAGTAATTGTAGTGTGCAGTACTCTATATATTTAAACCTAAGTAATTGTAGTGTGTACAGTACTCTATATATTTAAACCTTAGTAATTGTAGTGTGTACAGTACTCTATATATTTAAACCTAAGTAATTGTAGTGTGTAGTACTCTATATATTTAAACCTAAGTAATTGTAGTGTGTAGTACTCTATATATTTAAACCTAAGTAATTGTAGTGTGTAGTACTCTATATATATTTAAACCTAAGTAATTGTAGTGTGTACAGTACTCTATATATTTAAACCTTAGTAATTGTAGTGTGTAGTACTCTATATATTTAAACCTTAGTAATTGTAGTGTGCAGTACTCTATATATTTAAACCTAAGTAATTGTAGTGTGCAGTACTCTATATATTTAAACCTAAGTAATTGTAGTGTGTACAGTACTCTATATATTTAAACCTTAGTAATTGTAGTGTGTACAGTACTCTATATATTTAAACCTAAGTAATTGTAGTGTGTAGTACTCTATATATTTAAACCTAAGTAATTGTAGTGTGTAGTACTCTATATATTTAAACCTAAGTAATTGTAGTGTGCAGTACTCTATATATTTAAACCTAAGTAATTGTAGTGTGTACAGTACTCTATATATTTAAACCTTAGTAATTGTAGTGTGTACAGTACTCTATATATTTAAACCTAAGTAATTGTAGTGTGTAGTACTCTATATATTTAAACCTAAGTAATTGTAGTGTGTAGTACTCTATATATTTAAACCTAAGTAATTGTAGTGTGTAGTACTCTATATATATTTAAACCTAAGTAATTGTAGTGTGTACAGTACTCTATATATTTAAACCTTAGTAATTGTAGTGTGTGCAGTACTCTATATATTTAAACCTAAGTAATTGTAGTGTGTGTAGTACTCTATATATTTAAACCTAAGTAATTGTAGTGTGCAGTACTCTATATATTTAAACCTTAGTAATTGTAGTGTGTGCAGAACTCTATATATGTTGTACCGATTCAGAACTTTGGTCTAATTCCCTGAGATCTGGATCTTCTCTGGAAAATCATTATTTTTGTATTTTTGGGGTTTACTGTCAGGGTCCAGGTCTGGCAGTACTGCTCTAGCAGGTCCAGTGTATGCCATGTGCTGTGGGTGACAGCAGGCACAGGTCATCTGCCAAGAGCTGAGGATTTTTCTAGAATATTGGCCAATTCGTTCATGTAAATATTGAAGAGTGCAGGGCTCAGATTGCAACCCTGGCGAAGGCCCCGCTCCTGGTTAAAGAATTCTGTTATTTTCTTGCCAATTTTGATGCTGCACAAATTGCCAGTATACATTGATTTAATTACAGTGGGGAGAACAAGTATTTGATACACTGCCGATTTTGCAGGTTTTCCCAGTTACAAAGCATGTAGAAGTCTGTAATTTTTATCATAGGTACTCTTCAACTGTGAGTGACGGAATCTAAAACAAAAATCCAGAAAATCACATTGTATGATTTTTAAATAATTAATTTGCATTTTATTGCATGACATAAGTATTTGATACATCAGAAAAGCAGAACGTAATATTTGGTACAGAAACCTTTGTTTGCAATAAACAGAGATCATACGTTTCCTGTAGTTCTTGACCAGGTTTGCACACACTGCAGCAGGGATTTTGGCCCACTCCTCCATACAGACCTTCTCCAGATCCTTCAGGTTTCGGGGCTGTCGCTGGGCAATACGGACTTTCAGCTCCCTCCAAAGATTTTTTATTGGGTTCAGGTCTGGAGACTGGCTAGGCCACTCCAGGACCTTGAGATGCTTCTTACGGAGCCACTCCTTAGTTGCCCTGGCTGTGTGTTTCGGGTCGTTGTCATGCTGGAAGACCCAGCCACGACCAATCTTCAATGCTCTTACTGAGGGAAGGAGGTTGTTGGCCAAGAACTCGCGATACATGGCCCCATCCATCCTCCCCTCAATATGGTGCAGTCGTCCTGTCCCCTTTGCAGAAAAGCATCCCCAAAGAATGATGTTTCCACCTCCATGCTTCATGCTTGGGATGGTGTTCTTGGGGTTGTACTCATCCTTCTTCTTCCTCCAAACACGGCGAGTGGAGTTTAGACCAAAAAGCTCTATTTTTGTCTCATCAGACCACATTTATTTCACCTTTATTTAACCAGGTAGGTCAGTTGAGAACAAGTTCTCATTTGCAACTGCGACCTGGATCATCCAGATGGTCATTGGCAAACTTCAGACGGGCCTGGACATGCGCTGGCTTGAGCAGGGGGACCTTGTGTGCGCTGCAGGATTTTAATCCATGACTGTGTAGTGTGTTACTAATGGTTTTCTTTGAGACTGTGGTCCCAGCTCTCTTCAGGTCATTGACCAGGTCCTGCCGTGTAGTCCTGGGCTGATCCCTCACCTTCCTCATGATCATTGATGCCCCACGAGGTGAGATCTTGCATGGTGCCCCAGACCGAGGGAGATTGACCGTCATCTTGAACTTCTTCCATTTTCTAATAATTGCGCCAACAGTTGTTGCCTTCTCACCAAGCTGCTTGCCTATTGTCCTGTAGCCCATCCCAGCCTTGTGCAGGTCTACAATTTTATCCCTGATGTCCTTACACAGCTCTCTGGTCTTGGCCATTGTGGAGAGGTTGGAGTCTGTTTGATTGAGTGTGTGGACAGGTGTCTTTTATACAGGTGACGAGTTCAAACAGGTGCAGTTAATACAGGTAATGAGTGGAGAACAGGAGGGCTTCTTAAAGAAAAACTAACAGGTCTGTGAGAGCCGGAATTCTTACTGGCTGGTAGGTGATCAAGTACTTATGTCATGCAATAAAATGCAAATTAATTACTTAAAAATCATACAATGTGATTTTCTGCATTTTTGTTTTAGATTCCGTCTCTCACAGTTGAAGTGTACCTATGATAAAAATTACAGACCTCTACATGCTTTGTAAGTAGGAAAACCTGCAAAATCGGCAGTGTATCAAATACTTGTTCTCCCCACTGTATGTCATATGTTTTACCCCCTACACCACTTTAATAACTTTGTAGAACAGTCCTGTATGCCAAATACAATCACATGCTTTTTGGAAGTCGATAAAGCAAGCATATAATTTGATCTTATTTTTGTGGATGTTTTATCTATTAGGGTGTGTAGGGTGTAAATATGATCTGTTCTATGTTTTGGTATAAATCCAATTAGGCTTTTACTCAGGATATTGTGCTTATTAAGGAAGTTTAGGACTCTTACATTTATAATACTACAGAAAACCTCCCCCAGGTTACTGTTCACACAAATGCCTCTGAAATTGTTAGGGTTAAATTTGTCTTCGTTCTCAAAGATTGGGGTTTTGAGACCTTGATGTCAGGCAAATAACAGATAACAAATTAAACAGTTTTAATACAGCCAGTTGACATTTTGCACTATTGAATTTGAGCATCTCATTTAGGATGTCATCAGGTCCGCATGTTTTTTACATTTGAGTGCCTGTTTCTTATAGAGCTCCTGGTCAGTAATCTGAGGGCCTGATATTTCTTATAGAGCTCCTGGTCAGTAATTTAAGGGCCTGATATTTCTTATAGAGCTACTGGTCAGTAATTTAAGGGACTGATATTTCTTATAGAGCTCCTGGTCAGTAATTTAAGGGACTAATGTTTCTTATAGAGCTCCTGGTCAGTAATTTAAGGGACTAATGTTTCTTATTGAGCTCCTGGTCAGTAATTTAAGGGACTGATATTTCTTATAGAGCTCCTGGTCAGTAATTTAAGGGACTGATATTTCTTATAGAGCTCCTGGTCAGTAATTTAAGGGACTGATATTTCTTATAGAGCTCCTGGTCAGTAATTTAAGGGACTGATATTTCTTATTGAGCTCCTGGTCAGTAATTGGAGTCCAATGGGTTTTGATTGTCCTTTATATCTTTTTCTAAACCATTAAACCTCTCATGAATGTGTCATTGTTCTGCGTTTGCATCAGTTTGAACGGTGTTGTTTTTTGCTTTCATGTTTTTCCAATTTTACCAGAAGTTGTTTGTGTTTATGGACTCAGTTAGTGTCAGCAGCTTGCTGTTATTCTGTACTTGTCTGACTTCTGAGTGTACGTTTATAGAGTTTTAAAGTCTCACAGTAATTAAGGTGTAATTCACCATTATTGGTCTCTGTGCTTTTGGTTTGATAGTGTTCTCATTTTTTTCCTGGTCATTTTACAATCTGCATCAAACCAGTTGTCATCTGTGGCCTTTTTGTGCTTGAGCTTCTTTTACTGTTTGCTTGAATCTACGTATAGTTTATGTTTTTTACTGCTAGATTGATGCCTTCTTTACTGTGAGTGGATGTGGTTTCCAGAAAGTTATCTAAGAGTGTATGGAGTTTTTGGATAATGGTTGCTCTCTGGTATTCTTCTGTGCTGTTTTGGGCCCATCTGTATGAATGTCTGATGTTGTACAGCTTACTGGGCTGTGAATGTGTGGTTGTTTCCATGTCTGTTCTTTTGAGGAACAGGGTAATTTGGCTGTGATCAGACAGAGGTGTTAGTTGCTTGACGGTGAATGAGCTGAAAGAGAAAGGGTCCATGTCTGTAATCACATAGTCTACTGTGCTTTGGCCAAGAGGAGAGCAATAGGTGATTCTCCCCAAAGAGTTCCCCTGTAACCTACCATTGACAAAGTACAGACCCAGGCTTTGACAGAGCTGCAACAGATCCCTTCCGTTTTTGTTGATGATGCTGTCACTGTTGTTTCTATGGGGAGATGAAGACAGTCAGAAACAGTATGGCCTGTAATAAAGCTGTCCCCTCGTGTGCTTGTTAGATCAGGTAGTGTTCCTGTGAGCGCATTTGCGTCCCCACAGATGAGCACATTTCCCTGGGCCTGGAAATGGCACGTCTCTTCCTCAAGGGTGGGGATAATATCTCCTCTGAGTAATATGGGGATTCTGGGGAGGGGGGTACAGGGGGGTACAGTTGAAGTCGGAAGTTTACATGCACTTAGGTTGAAGTCATTAAAACACATTTTTCAACAACTTCCCTTCCCGGTCTCAGGGTGGAGAATATCTCCTAATATGCAGATTCTGGGGGGGGGGGGGGAATATCTCCTAATATGCAGATTCTGGGGGGGGGGGAATATCTCCTAATATGCAGATTCTGGGGGGGGGGGGGGGAATATCTCCTAATATGCAGATTCTGGGGGGGGGGGGGGGATATCTCCTAATATGCAGATTCTGGGGGGGAATATCTCCTAATATGCAGATTCTGGGGGGGAATATCTCCTAATATGCAGATTCTGGGGGGGGGGGGGGAATATCTCCTAATATGCAGATTCTGGGGGGGAATATCTCCTAATATGCAGATTCTGGGGGGGGGAATATCTCCTAATATGCTATTGACAAAGATGTGTTTCTGTGAGGCCACAATTACCTCTCTATGGCCTGTGGGACAGTGAGTGACAATGTCTGCCTTACACCATGTCTCCTGCAGAATAATGATGTCAACATCTTTAACATTTTTTTTTAACTCCAGTGTTAAACTCTTCAGTCCAAAGGTTGATGAGTTTAGGCCCTGAATGTTCCACACGGTAACTGAGTGATTTCATGTTGCAAAACGAAAGAACAGCACAGTCAGAAATACAGTAACTACTAACTACTGAGTTGTTCAGAGTTATAAACAGGATAACAGAAATACAGTAACTACTAACTACTGAGTTGTTCAGAGTGATAAACCGGATAACAGAAATACAGTAACTACTAACTACTGAGTTGTTCAGAGTGATAAACAGGATTACAGAAATACAGTAACTACTAACTACTGAGTGGTTCAGAGTGATAAACGGGATAACAGAAATACAGTAACTATTAACTACTGAGTTGTTCAGAGTTATAAACAGGATAACAGAAATACAGTAACTACTAACTACTGAGTGGTTCAGAGTGATAAACAGGATAACAGAAATACAGTAACTACTGAGTTAATCCGAGTGATGAACTGGATAACAGCTGTGGTAAGGCTCTCTCCTCATGGTGACCTTTACCTCCTCAAGAGCTGTGGTAAGACTCTCTCCTCATGGTGACCTTTACCTCCTCAAGAGCTGTGGTAAGGCTCTCTCCTCATGGTGACCTTTACCTCCTCAAGAGCTGTGGTAAGGCTCTCTCCTCATGGTGACCTTTACTTCCTCAAGAGCTGTGGTAAGGCTCTCTCCTCATGGTGACCTTTACCTCCTCAAGAGCTGTGGTAAGACTCTCTCCTCATGGTGACCTTTACCTCCTCAAGAGCTGTGGTAAGGCTCTCTCCTCATGGTGACCTTTACCTCCTCAAGAGCTGTGGTAAGGCTCTCTCCTCATGGTGACCTTTACCTCCTCAAGAGCTGTGGTAAGGCTCTCTCCTCATGGTGACCTTTACTTCCTCAAGAGCTGTGGTAAGACTCTCTCCTCCTGCACTAAAGAGCTGAGTGCAGCCTCTCTGCCCTGGACCATGATAGTGCCGTTCTGGTACATGTTGACCGTCACAAACCTGTTTTCCTGTTCCTTTTCTCTGTCCTAAAAGTGTGGATTTGCCTTCCCTTGCAGATGCCTTTCTTTGTTGTATAGCTGAAATGCCTGGTTACAGCTGTATGCCAGGCAGTAGTTTGGTCTGTGTAAAATAACAGGTTTGCAACAGTCCTGTTGTGTGAGCAGTCGGCAAACAAAGTATCCAGGTTCTCCTTCAGAATTCTGTGTTTAAAGTTGATTCTTCCCTTCTTCTCTGATTTGATTTCTGCTGGAAATTCAAGAAAAGTGGGGGAAAGTCTCTGTCTCTGGTGCTGCTAGCGCTGCTATGGTTACCACCAGTAAACAGTTGGAGCTAGCCAGGTAGCTATCTGACCAATTTGAATTTAGCTAGCTAGCTCGATAAAATCACTCTTATAACTCACTCTATTTCAATCTTTTCCTCCTGTGTTGATCTTCAGATGTACAATTTAATTATTATTATTTTTAAATAATTTAATCTTGTTCATCTCATTCTCACACAAACAAAGACATTATACAGATGCTTTAATGCCAAACAGCAAACATGGAAGCCAAGCCTCCTAGCTGCTAAGCCAAGCCTCATAGCTGCTAAGCCAAGCCTCCTAGCTGCTAAGCCAAGCCTCCTAGCTGCTAAGGTATATTCTGATTCATTCAGAATAGTAAATATCTGCTACAGAAGCCAGGTTTCCATCTAATTGGTGACAGATTTTCATGTGAATATTCTAAAAGACGCAACAAAACAATAGACCAGAGATATTTCCATAAAATTGACTTGTTGCAGATAAAAGGCTCCCTACTGTACCCCATTCATCCTGCTCCAGGGGCCAGTTATACCCTCCTGCTCCAGGGGCCAGTTAGACCCTCCTGCTCCAGGGGCCAGTTAGACCCTCCTGCTCCAGGGGCCAGTTAGACCCTCCTGCTCCAGGGGCCAGTTATACCCTCCTGCTCCAGGGGCCAGTTAGACCCTCCTGCTCCAGGGGCCAGTTAGACCCTCCTGCTCCAGGGGCCAGTCAGACCCTCCTGCTCCAGGGGCCAGTCAGACCCTCCTGCTCCAGGGGCCAGTCAGACCCTCCTGCTCCAGGGGCCAGTCAGACCCTCCTGCTCCAGGGGCCAGTCAGACCCTCCTGCTCCAGGGGCCAGTCAGACCCTCCTGCTCCAGGGGCCAGTCAGACCCTCCTGCTCCAGGGGCCAGTCAGACAGTTAGACCCTCCTGCTCCAGGGGCCAGTCAGACCCTCCTGCTCCAGGGGCCAGTCAGACAGTTAGACCCTCCTGCTCCAGGGGCCAGTCAGACAGTTAGACCCTCCTGCTCCAGGGGCCAGTCAGACCCTCCTGCTCCAGGGGCCAGTCAGACCCTCCTGCTCCAGGGGCCAGTCAGACCCTCCTGCTCCAGGGGCCAGTCAGACAGTTAGACCCTCCTGCTCCAGGGGCCAGTCAGACAGTGCTGGGCTGTCTGCCCTCCCTCCATGGCTGTGCTAACACACTAACAGCAGTCTCAGCTTCATTATGGATCAGATAAACACATTGTCTGTTTTCCTATAGTCCTATTTCCTATATAATTCACTACTTTTGACCGAAGCCCTATGAGGAATAGGGTGCCATTTGGGAGGCAGGTGTGGTGATGCTCTGCTGGGGCAGCAGGGCTGGAGGCAGGGCTGGAGGCAGGGCTGGAGGCAGGGCTGGAGGCAGGGCTGGAGGCAGGGCTGGAGGCAGGGCTGGAGGCAGGGCTGGAGGGCTACATGTTGTAATGTGTTGTACTACATGCCCATCAACATGACCATTACAACTAACTCCCCTTTATTAACTACTAGCCTCGGGCGGCATGGGAAGATTACACACATTGACAACCTCTCCTCTCCTCTCCTCTCCTCTCCGCTCTTCTCCCCTCCTCCTCTCTCATCTCTCCCCTCCTCCTCTCCGCTCTTCTCTTCTCCCCTCCTCCTCCTCTCATCTCCTCTCATCTCCTCTCTCATCTCTCCTCTCCTCCTCTCCGCTCTTCTCTTCTCCCCTCCTCCTCCTCTCCCCTCCTCTCCTCCTCTCCTCCTCCTCTCCTCCTCTCCTCCTCTCATCTCGTCTCTCCTCTCTCTGCAACAGTTTGTCTGCTGTTTAAAAGTTTGTACATCATCCTGACTCCTCCTCTGAAGGTTTGTACATCATCCTGACTCCTCCTCTGAAGGTTTGTACATCATCCTGACTCCTCCTCTGAAGGTTTGTACATCATCCTGACTCCTCCTCTGAAGGTTTGTACATCATCCTGACTCCTCCTCTGAAAGTTTGTACATCATCCTGACTCCTCCTCTGAAGGTTTGACAGATGGTGTTTGTGGTTCTGAAACAGTTGAGCGACTTGGATAAACACAGTTTAGTGATCTCATCCTCCCAGAAGGTCTGTCTGTCTGTCTGTCTGTCTGTCTGTCTGTCTGTCTGTCTGTCTGTCTGTCTGTCTGTCTGTCTGTCTGTCTGTCTGTCTGTCTGTCTGTCTGTCTGTCTGTCTGTCTGTCTGTCTGTCTGATGTGATGGATTCCACTGTGTGTGTGTCTAGCTATAAGGACTCTCTGTTGTTTATTGATCTGACCTTCAGTTCATTATTGGATAGATTCCATAATGTCTGTCTATAATGTTTCTGTGGATCAGAGAGGAGACAGACAGGTCATTACCAGGGTTGATAGGCCACAGTGGAGGTTTAAAAGGGTTAGGGTTAGATGGAACTTTAACATAGGGACAGGTCAGTAAGGGATGGGCTGGGGTGGTGATTTAACAGACGGACAGGGTCTATGTCACATAGGGGTAGGGATATGTGTCACGCCTCTCCACTGGGGACAGATTGGTTAACAATAACGGAGCAGGACAGGAGCTAATGTGTTTAATTAGCCTCTGACCCCTGGGGGCTGACCCCTTCTGGTATGTCAATCACAGAGCTCCTCTGTCAGACCCCTGACCAATCAAAGATCTCCCTGGCTGACCTAACAGGGTCATAATAGGGATTGGTTCTAAGTGTCCATGGTCTCAGATAGACGGTCGCTGCCCGCTCGCCTGGTTACCTAGGTAACGCAATTGGCTCACAGTAAATACTGTACTTGACCTTTTTCAAATGCAATTTTCTTGCCTGCTTGTTTTAGTAGATTACAAAACTACATTTAGTGTTTACGGGCATATTCAATCTCTTCCTATCCCAGTCTGCTGTCCCCACATGCTTCAAGATGGCCACCATTGTTCCTGTACCCAAGAAGGCAAAGGTAACTGAACTTAATGACTATCAACCCGTAGCATCACCTCTGTCATCATGAAGTGCTTTGAGAGACTAGTCAAGGATCATATCACCTCTACCTTACCTGCCACCCTAGACCCACTTCAATTTGCTTACCGTTCCAATAGATCCACAGATGATATAATCGCCACCACTCTGCACACTGCCCTATCCCATCTGGACAAGAGGAATACCTAAGAATGCTGTTCATTGACTATAGCTCAGCATTCAACACCATAGTTCCCTCCAAGCTCATCATCAAGCTTGAGGCCCTGGTTCTGAACCCCACCCTGTGCAACTGGATCCCGGACTTCCTGACGGGCCGCCCCCAGGTGGTGAAGGTAGGAAACAACACCTCCACTTCTCTGATCCTCAACACTGGGGCCCCACAAGGGTGCGTACTCAGCCCACTCCTGTACTCCCTGTTCACCCATGACTGCGTGGCCACAACATAGTAGGCCTGATTACCAACCATGACGCGACAGCCTACAGGGAGGAGTTGAGGGCCCTGGTGGAGTGGTGACAGGAATATAACCTCTCACTCAATGTCAACAAAACTAATGAGTTGATCGTGGACTTCAGGAGACAACAGAGAGAGCACGCCCCTGTTCACATCGACGGAACCGCAGTGGAGAAGGTGGAAAGATTAAAGTTCCTTGGCGTACACATCACTGACAATCTGAAATGGTCCACCCATACAGACAGTGAGGTGAAGAACTGCAAGGCTCTCCAGAGGGTGGTGCAGTCTGCCCAACGCATTACTGGGGGCAAACTACCCGCCCTCCAGGACACCTACAGCTTAATACTACTATACTGTGTTAGTCTGTGTTCTTAATACTACTATACTGTGTTTGTCTGTGTTCTTAATACTACTATACTGTGTTAGTCTGTGTTCTTAATACTACTATACTGTGTTAGTCTGTGTTCTTAATACTACTATACTGTGTTAGTCTGTGTTCTTAATACTACTATACTGTGTTAGTCTGTGTTCTTAATACTACTATACTGTGTTAGTCTGTGTTCTTAATACTACTATACTGTGTTAGTCTGTGTTCTTAATACTACTATACTGTGTTAGTCTGTTAGTGAGCTTAATACTACTATACTGTGTTAGTCTGTGTTCTTAATACTACTATACTGTGTTAGTCTGTGTTCTTAATACTACTATACTGTGTTAGTCTGTGTTCTTAATACTACTATACTGTGTTAGTCTGTGTTCTTAATACTACTATACTGTGTTAGTCTGTGTTCTTAATACTACTATACTGTGTTAGTCTGTGTTCTTAATACTACTATACTGTGTTAGTCTGTTAGTGAGCTTAATACTACTATACTGTGTTAGTCTGTGTTCTTAATACTACTATACTGTGTTAGTCTGTGTTCTTAATACTACTATACTGTGTTAGTCTGTGTTCTTAATACTACTATACTGTGTTAGTCTGTGTTCTTAATACTAATATACTGTGTTAGTCTGTGTTCTTAATACTACTATACTGTGTTAGTCTGTGTTCTTAATACTACTATGCTGTGTTAGTCTGTGTTCTTAATACTACTATACTGTGTCAGTCTGTGTTCTTAATACTACTATACTGTGTTAGTCTGTGTTCTTAATACTACTATACTGTGTTAGTCTGTGTTCTTAATACTACTATACTGTGTTAGTCTGTGTTCTTAATACTACTATACTGTGTCTGTTGGTCTGTTTTGTGAAGATTCGTTTTGATACTTACATAAGTGTTTATTTGTGTTTATGTTCAGTGATAAAACAGCAACAACCTTAATTTGTAATCTAGGAGTTTATGTAGCTACATGTTCTAAAAAAATAAACCACTTATTGATGACAGAGTTGAAATGTGATTGTATGTATGGGAGCAAGATATAAAACAGAAAAATTAAATCACTTGTATTTTCTTCAGCCGGGCGCTATGAAAACATTCATTTGATTCTGGCCCCCGTCTGTCGTTATCAATAACAACACCATCTTGTCTTTTATTAAACGCACTTACTCTTAATTTCATCCACCAGTGGTTTTACAGAGAATAATGTGGAGTTACCTATATGGCTTTGACATTATAAATCACCTCTCCCGATCGTACGGCACTATCGATTGATCCTGATATATCACAAAAATTTACTGTCACTTCTGTTTTCAATTAAAGATACAATCAGTCAGATAATGACTTAATTGGATTTTACAGGAGATTGAGTTTTATTGCTGGCTGCTTTACGGCTTTAGTTAAGGAAGGCCGTTTTATCATGGGTGTCAGGGATGGCTGCAGAGGGGTGGCAGTATGGCTTGGTGTGGGGGGGTGAGAGTCCTGTCCTTCAGTTATTCCTGGTACACACCACTGACGCCAGGGGAGAAAGTGTCACAGGATTTGTTTTCCTTGAGCTGCCACTGGCTCCATCCATCACGCCAACCCAGTGATACACTGTGATAGATCAAATAAAACCTTCTCTCAGCTCACAGAGTAATCGTGGCCAGACAGTAGAGTAGATGGAAAAGTTGACTACTGTACTCAGCTGGAAGATCACAGCTTTGATTAGAGTCGAAAAGAAACAGATCACTGTTTCATACACTACTGTTGGTGACACAAACAGTCGGTTTAATTCATGGGAATATGTGCCCACCCTGTGATTTGGAAGTACTTGGAAGAATATGGTCTGTATAGGATGTAATGCCATCTCCTGCCATTGAGGCCTTGAGCTATTGACCCCTAAAAACTACTCCAGGGGTGCCTGTGATTGTGATTGTCCCTGGCTTCCACCCACTGTGTCCCTCCATCACTCTCCTCCACCCTTCTCCCTCCATCCCTCCACCCTCTCTCCCTCCACCCTCTCTCCCTCCACCCTCTCTCCCTCCACCCTTCTCCCTCCATCACTCTCCCTCCACCCTCTCTCCCTCCATCACTCTCCTCCACCCTCTCTCCCTCCACCACTCTCCTCCACCCTCTCTCCACACACCTCCCTCCACCCTCTCTCCCTCCATCCCTCCCACCACCCTCTCTCCCTCCATCCCTCCCACCACCCTCTCTCCCTCCATCACTCTCCTCCACCCTCTCTCCACACACCTCCCTCCACCCTCTCTCCCTCCACCCTCTCTCCCTCCATCACTCTCCTCCACCCTCTCTCCACACACCTCCCTCCACCCTCTCTCCCTCCACCCTCTCTCCCTCCACCCTCTCTCCCTCCACCCTCTCTCCCTCCATCACTCTCCTCCACCCTCTCTCCACACACCTCCCTCCACCCTCTCTCCCTCCACCCTCTCTCCCTCCATCACTCTCCTCCACCCTCTCTCCACACACCTCCCTCCACCCTCTCTCCCTCCACCCTCTCTCCCTCCATCACTCTCCCTCCACCACTCTCCACCCTCTCTCCCTCCATCACTCTCCTCCACCCTCTCTCCACACACCTCCCTCCACCCTCTCTCCCTCCACCCTCTCTCCCTCCACCCTCTCTCCCTCCACCCTCTCTCCCTCCACCCTCTCTCCCTCCACCCTCTCTCCCTCCACCCCCTCTCCCTCCACCCTCTCTCCCTCCACCCTCTCTCCCTCCACCCTCTCTCCCTCCATCACTCTCCCTCCACCACTCTCCACCCTCTCTCCCTCCATCACTCTCCTCCACCCTCTCTCCACACACCTCCCTCCACCCTCTCTCCCTCCACCCTCTCTCCCTCCACCCTCTCTCCCTCCACCCTCTCTCCCTCCACCCTCTCTCCCTCCACCCTCTCTCCACACACCTCCCTCCACCCTCTCTCCCTCCACCCTCTCTCCCTCCACCCTCTCTCCACACACCTCCCTCCACCCTCTCTCCCTCCACCCTCTCTCCCTCCACCCTCTCTCCCTCCACCCTCTCTCCACACACCTCCCTCCACCCTCTCTCCCTCCATCACTCTCCTCCACCCTTCTCCCTCCACCCTCTCTCCCTCCACCCTCTCTCCCTCCACACACCTCCCTCCACCCTCTCTCCCTCCACCCTCTCTCCCTCCACCCTCTCTCCCTCCACCCTCTCTCCCTCCACCCTCTCTCCCTCCACCCTCTCCCTCCATCACTCTCCCTCCATCACTCTCCCTCCATCACTCTCCCTCCATCACTCTCCCTCCACCCTCTCTCCCTCCACCCTCTCTCCCTCCACCCTCTCTCCCTCCATCACTCTCCCTCCACCCCTCTCCCTCCACCCCTCTCCCTCCACCCTCTCTCCCTCCACCCTCTCTCCCTCCACCCCTCTCCCTCCACCCCTCTCCCTCCACCCCTCTCCCTCCACCCCTCTCCCTCCACCCCTCTCCCTCCACCCCTCTCCCTCCACCCCTCTCCCTCCACCCTCTCTCCCTCCACCCTCTCTCCCTCCACCCTCTCTCCCTCCACCCTCTCTCCCTCCATCCCTCTCCTCCACCCTTCTCCCTCCATCCCTCTCCCTCCATCACTCTCCTCCACCCTTCTCCCTCCATCCCTCTCCCTTCATCCCTCTCCCTCCACCCTCTCTCCCTCCACCCTCTCTCCCTCCACCCTCTCTCCCTCCACCCTCTCTCCCTCCATCCCTCTCCTCCACCCTTCTCCCTCCATCCCTCTCCCTTCATCCCTCTCCCTCCACCCCTCTCCCTCCACCCCTCTCCCTCCACCCTCTCTCCCTCCACCCTCTCTCCCTCCATCACTCTCCTCCACCCTTCTCCCTCCATCCCTCCCACCACCCTCTCTCCCTCCACCCCTCTCCCTCCACCCCTCTCCCTCCATCCCTCTCTCCCTCCATCCCTCTCCCTTCATCCCTCTCCCTCCACCCCTCTCCCTCCACCCCTCTCCCTCCATCCCTCTCTCCCTCCACCCCTCTCCCTCCACCCCTCTCCCTCCATCCCTCTCTCCCTCCACCCTCTCTCCCTCCACCCTCTCTCCCTCCATCCCTCTCTCCCTCCATCCCTCTCCCTTCATCCCTCTCCCTCCATCCCTCTCCCTCCCCCCTCCATCCCTCTCCCTCCACCCCTCTCCCTCCACCCTCTCTCCCTCCATCCCTCTCTCCCTCCATCCCTCTCTCCCTCCACCCTCTCTCCCTCCACCCTCTCTCCCTCTCTCCCTCCACCCTCTCTCCCTCCACCCTCTCTCCCTCCACCCTCTCTCCCTCCATCCCTCTCTCCCTCCATCCCTCTCTCCCTCCACCCTCTCTCCCTCCACCCTCTCTCCCTCCATCCCTCTCTCCCTCCACCCTCTCTCCCTCCACCCTCTCTCCCTCCATCCCTCTCCCTCCATCCCTCTCCACACACCTCTCCCTCCATCCCTCTCCCTCCACCCCTCTCCCTCCACCCCCTCTCCCTCCATCCCTCTCCCTTCATCCCTCTCCCTCCACCCCTCTCCCTCCATCCCTCTCCCTCCCCCCTCCATCCCTCTCCCTCCACCCCTCTCCCTCCATCCCTCTCCCTCCACCCCTCTCCCTCCATCCCTCTCCCTCCCCCCTCCATCCCTCTCCCTCCACCCCTCTCCCTCCATCCCTCTCCCTCCCCCCTCCATCCCTCTCCCTCCATCCCTCTCCCTCCACCCCCTCTCCCTCCATCCCTCTCCCTCCACCCCTCTCCCTCCATCCCTCTCCCTCCACCCCTCTCCCTCCATCCCTCTCCCTCCACCCCTCTCCCTCCATCCCTCTCCCTCCCCCCTCCATCCCTCTCACTCCACCCCTCTCCCTCCATCCCTCTCCCTCCCCCCTCCATCCCTCTCCCTCCCCCCTCCCCCCTCTCCCTCCATCCCTCTCCCTCCCCCCTCTCCCTCCACCCCTCTCCCTCCCCCCTCTCCCTCCATCCCTCTCCCTCCCCCCTCTCCCTCCATCCCTCTCCCTCCACCCCTCTCCCTCCACCCATCTCCCTCCATCCATCTCCCTCCACCCCTCTCCCTCCATCCCTCTCCCTCCATCCCTCTCCCTCCCCCCTCTCCCTCCACCCCTCTCCCTCCATCCATTCTTCCATCACTCTCCCTCCCCCCTCTCCCTCCATCCCTCCCACCAACCCCTCTCCCTCCATCCCTCTCCCTCCACCCCTCTCCCTCCATCCCTCTCCCACCACCCCCTCTCCCTCCACCCCTCTCCCTCCACCCCTCTCCCTCATCCCTCTCCCTCCACCCTCTCTCCCTCCATCCCTCCCACCACCCCCTCTCCCTCCACCCCTCTCCCTCCATCCCTCCCACCACCCCCTCTCCCTCCACCCCTCTCCCTCCATCCATCTCCCTCCACCCCTCTCCCTCCACTCCTCTCCCTCCATCCCTCTCCCTCCACTCCTCTCCCTCCACCCCTCTCCCTCCACTCCTCTCCCTCCACCCCTCTCCCTCCACTCCTCTCCCTCCACCCCTCTCCGTCCACTCCTCTCCCTCCAACCCTCTCCCTCCATCCCTCTCCCTCCATAACTTTTCATCTGTGCCAAATGAACAGGCGTCAGGTTCAGTGCATCTGGTTCTAATGTGTATTGGTGTGATTACAGTGTGATAACAGTGGTGCTACT
Organism: Thymallus thymallus; assembly: GCA_023634145.1. Taxonomy (NCBI): domain Eukaryota; kingdom Metazoa; phylum Chordata; class Actinopteri; order Salmoniformes; family Salmonidae; genus Thymallus; species Thymallus thymallus. The sequence goes on along the minus strand of CM042402.1, from coordinate 633,645 downwards.
AAACCCTGACTGAGAGAGGAATGGCATGGAGGGAGAGAGGGCTGAGCTGTGCTGAGCACTGAATATTACATGTTTATTACTGAGTAGTAAATATTATATTATATGAGTATTAATACACCTCACATCCCATCATGCTCATTTAAATCTCAATTACTTTAATGGAGAACATCTGCTTCGTCTCTGTTTTAATCCTGTTCTTGATGTTTACTGAGTCAAATCTGATGTTTTAATCCTGTTCTTGATGTTTACTGAGTCAGATCTGATGTTTTAATCCTGTTCTTGATGTTTACTGAGTCAAATCTGATGTTTTAATCCTGTTCTTGATGTTTACTGAGTCAGATCTGATGTTTTAATCCTGTTCTTGATGTTTACTGAGTCAAATCTGATGTTTTAATCCTGTTCTTGATGTTTACTGAGTCAAATCTGATGTTTTAATCCTGTTCTTGATGTTTACTGAGTCAGATCTGATGTTTTAATCCTGTTCTTGATGTTTACTGAGTCAAATCTGATGTTTTAATCCTGTTCTTGATGTTTACTGAGTCAAATCTGATGTTTTAATCCTGTTCTTGATGTTTACTGAGTCAAATCTGATGTTTAAATCCTGTTCTTGATGTTTACTGAGTCAAATCTGATGTTTAAATCCTGTTCTTGATGTTTACTGAGTCAAATCTGATGTTTTAATCCTGTTCTTGATGTTTACTGAGTCAAATCTGATGTTTTAATCCTGTTCTTGATGTTTACTGAGTCAAATCTGATGTTGGCATTTTGCAGACATAAGAAATAGTTGTTTATATTCAAGTAGGTTAGTGCTATGACTCTCCCCCTCTCTCTCCCCCAATCACTCTCCCCCAATCACTCTCCCCCTCACTCTCTCCCCCTCACTCTCTCCCCCTCACTCTCCCCCTCACTCTCCCCCTCTCTCCCCCCCTCTCTCCCCCACTCTCCCCCTCACTCTCCCCCACTCTCCCCCTCACTCTCCCCCACTCTCCCCCACTCTCCCCCACTCTCCCTCACTCTCCCCCTCACTCTCCCCCTCACTCTCCCCCCACTCTCCCCCTCACTCTCCCCCTCACTCTCCCCCACACTCTCCCTCACTCTCTCCCTCACTCTTCCCCTCACTCTCCCCCACACTCTCCCCCACACTCTCCCTCACTCTCCCCCTCACTCTCCCCCTCACTCTCCCCCACTCTCCCCCTCACTCTCCCCCTCACTCTCCCCCACACTCTCCCCCTCACTCTCCCTCACTCTCTCCCCCACTCTCTCCCCCACTCTCCCTCACTCTTCCCCCTCACTCCACCACACTCTCCCCATCACTCTCCCCATCACTCTCCCCCCACTCTCCCCCTCACTCTCTCCCCCACTCTCCCCCACACTCTCCCCCACACTCTCCCCCACACTCTCCCCCACACTCTCCCCCACACTCTCCCCCACACTCTCCCTCACTCTCCCCCTCACTCTCCCCCACTCTCCCCCACACTCTCCCCCACACTCTCCCCCTCATTCTCTCCCCCACTCTCCCTCACTCTCCCCCCTCTCTCCCCCTCACTCCCCCACACTCTCCCCATCACTCTCCCCATCACTCTCCCCCTCACTCTCCCCCACACTCTCCCCCACACTCTCCCTCACTCTCCCCCTCACTCTCCCCCTCACTCTCCCCCACACTCTCCCTCACTCTTTCCCACTCTCCCCCACACTCTCCCCCACACTCTCCCCCTCACTCTCCCCCTCACTCTCCCCCTCACTCTCCCCCTCTCTCTCCCCCTCTCTCTCCCCCTCTCTCTCCCACTCTCGCCCCCACTCTCCCCCACTCTCCCCCACTCTCCCCCTCACTCTCCCCCTCACTCTCCCCCACTCTCCCCCACTCTCTCCCACTCTCTCCCCCACTCTCTCCCCCTCTCTCCCCCTCACTCTACCCCACACTCTCTCCCCCTCTCTCCCCCTCTCTCTAGGCCCTCTCTCTTAATTCATACATTGGGGAGAACCAGAGAGACGGAGAGAGAGGAGGGGGCGAGCCAGAGAGTGGGAGAGAGAGGAGGGGCGAGCCAGAGAGGGGGAGAGAGAGGAGGTGGCGAGCCAGAGAGGGGGAGAGAGAGGAGGGGGCGAGCCAGAGAGGGGGAGAGAGAGGAGGGGGCGAGCCAGAGAGGGGGAGAGAGAGGAGGGGGCGAGCCAGAGAGGGGGAGAGAGAGGAGGGGGCGAGCCAGAGAGGGGGAGAGAGAGGAGGGGGCTCTCAAGAGAAGACCTCAAAATGAGGTGGAAACTGAGCTGCACTTCCTAACCTCCTGCCAAATGTATGACCATATTAGAGACATATTTCCCTCAGATTACACAGATCCACAAAGAATTCCAAAACAAACCCCATATTGATAACCTCCCATATCTACTGGGTGAAATACCACAGTGTTCATCACAGCAGCAAGATGTGTGACCTGTTGTCACAAGAAAAGGTCAACCAGTGAAGAACAAACACCATGTAAATACAACCCATATTTATGTTGATTTATTTTCCCTTTTGTACTTTAACTATTTGCACATCATTACAACACTGTATATTTACATTATATGATATTTGAAATGTCTCTATTCTTTTGGAACTTCTGGAAGTGTAATGTTTACTGTTATTTTGTTTGTTTATCTACTTCACTTGCTTTGGCAAAGTTAACATATGTTTCCCAATAAAGCCCTTAAACTGAAATTGAATTGAGAGGAGGTGTTGAGCAGAAAGAATCATGTCTATACAGTATGTCTTGGTCATCTGGATCTCGCAATGTATCACAAGTAGCCTGAAGTTCACCGATTAATCTCTGGTTGTATTTAAATGTACAACTTTCCGCAGGACTTTATAGCCTGTTGTCTCTTTAACTGCACCAAAACCCCCCCACACTGTCTTTCAGTTAGGGATTTTTTCTTTAAATGAACAATCCCAATTTCATTTAAAATTGTAATGTATAAACTTTCAAACCACTAGTCAGTTGTGACTGGACATGCTGTGACTGGGTCCTGTCTGTATTCAGTCTCTTTTAACAGACATGCTGTGACTGGGTCCTGTTTGTATTCAGTCTCTTTTAACAGACATGCTGTGACTGGGTCCTGTCTGTATTCAGTCTCTTTTAACAGACATGCTGTGACTGGGTCCTGTCTGTATTCAGTCTCTTTTAACAGACATGCTGTGACTGGGTCCTGTCTGTATTCAGTCTCTTTTAACAGACATGCTGTGACTGGGTCCTGTCTGTATTCAGTCTCTTTTAACAGACATGCTGTGACTGGGTCCTGTCTGTAGAGTGGGTGGGTCCTGTCCTGACTATAGAGTGGGTGGGTCCTGTCCTGACTATAGAGTGGGTGGGTCCTGTCCTGACTATAGAGTGGGTGGGTCCTGTCCTGACTATAGAGTGGGTGGGTCCTGTCCTGACTATAGAGTGGGTGGGTCCTGTCCTGACTATAGAGTGGGTGGGTCCTGTCCTGACTATAGAGTGGGTGGGTCCTGTCCTGACTATAGAGTGGGTGGGTCCTGTCCTGACTATAGAGTGGGTGGGTCCTGTCCTGACTATAGAGTGGGTGGGTCCTGTCCTGACTATAGAGTGGGTGGGTCCTGTCCTGACTATAAAGTGGGTGGGTCCTGTCCTGACTATAGAGTGGGTGGGTCCTGTCCTGACTATAGAGTGGGTGGGTCCTGTCCTGACTATAGAGTGGGTGGTGACCCTAGAAATACATATTACTCTTTAATTCAGTGGTTGTGACTCTATCAACTCCAATTGTGACTATAGGGTGGGAGGAGTGCAGTGACAGGGAGGGAGGTGCTGGGGAGATGGATGGAGGGAGGGAGGGAGGGAGGGAGGCCATAGGGTGAATGGAACATCCAGCTAGCTCCTCTGCTGCCTCCCCTATGCAGACACAAGATCAGCTTCTGTGTGAAAGGGCATGCAGCCCTCTGTCTAAATGAATGTTCTATTTCATCCAGTTTATTAAAATGTTAAGTTGTATTAGTTTATACATTACAATGTAGGCTTAATATTTTGCGATTTTTGTTAAATCAACTTGATTTCCTTATTGATATATTTAAAAAATGCAAAGTAACTTATAACTCAAAAATGCTGCACTTATATTTACAATTGACGTCCTGCTTTAACATGTTCAGTTGTGTCAACTAGGGCTGAGACAGTGAGTCAACTCATGGTACAACTAGGGCTGAGACAGTGAGTCAACTCATGGTACAACTAGGGCTGAGACAGTGAGTCAACTCATGGTACAACTAGGGCTGAGACAGTGAGTCAACTCATGGTACAACTAGGGCTGAGACAGTGAGTCAACTCACGGTACAACTAGGGCTGAGACAGTGAGTCAACTCATGGTTCAACTAGGGCTGAGACAGTGAGTCAACTCATGGTACAACTAGGGCTGAGACAGTGAGTCAACTCATGGTACAGCAGGTCTAGGTTTCACAGTAGGTTACATATTTTCCTGACATAAAAAATCACATTCAAAACAAATCCAATATTACAGGGAAATTCGGGTTTGTAGACCTGTTCCTGGGCCTTGCAATATTTTGTTCAAATTTGAATTGTGTTGTGAAGTTAATATGATGAAGTCAAGCCTATGATGAAGGCTTGACTTAATTAACTGTGTTGGACTGGACTGCATGTTAATTACAACACATGTAACCCTTATTTAGCATTTTAACTATTATAATTAAGAGTTGAATCAGTGAATTGTTTTCAGTTTCACCGAACGTCTCTCTGGAAAAAAAAGTATACTAATAATCCCAACTCAAAATTAGGCTGTATAGAAATAATCATTTTCAATAATGACTTAAAGGTTAAATAAAAATAAATAAATAAATAAATAATAGGCCTGTTATTATAGAAATCCACACCTTCATGTCAATTACTACTAAAGTATATTCGTTAATAAAGGTCCATGCCAATTTCCTTTTCACATTTAGAGGGGAGCAGATATATTTGTATATATATATATATATATATATATATATATTTATGTTTATTATTGTGCATTTGTACACTCTAATAACCATGACTAACCATCCATAGTCGCAGCATATCTCCCCTCCCACTTCCTCTCCAGTAGAGTCTGCGGCCGCGCGCGGCGTTCTATCTGTCACCTTGAGGTTCTATTCCTTTTGCTCTGTTCGTTCTAATTAAAAGCTTAATAGCCCTCGAGACAGGGTCCATGCGGTGAGTTTACCGGGGCCTCCGTTCTCAGAGCCGCGTGCCTCTGATCCCATTATTTGCTTGAATAAACCTTTTTACGGCCAGAAATGTGACACGGGGGTGTCCGGTGTTGTGTTTCTATGGCCTGCCGCTGTAAGCCGAGGCTAGGGGGGCATCAGATCAGCAGAGGGATTTTAATACCTAACATCATTAAGTCCATATAGGACTATATTGTGTTTAATGGTGAGAACGAACGGATGTAGGTCTATTATATTTGGTGTGAATTAATTAAATATAATGATGAAAATGACTGCTCAGAATTTCATTACATAAATAGAAACCAGTAAAATAACCAAATAGTGGTGCAGAGACAGAGTTAGGCTTTATGGATGAGAGAGATTAGGGCCAATTCCCCTTATAGCTTACTGTAGGCCTACGTTCAATTCAATACTATTAACACCTGAGTATAGGCCTACACTTGTTGTTGCACCAGGAGCTTAGAGTAATGTCAACACCTCTAATACTATTCATCCAACCTGATGTTGATGTCTGGAAGGAGTCAAATTGTTTCATAGTCACTGTGGTCATTTCATGCAGCCATTATTGTCCTTAGAATAGCAGGACAGATGTTTGACTTGTCCTTAGAATAGCAGGACAGATGTTTGACTTGTCCTTAAGATAGCAGGACAGATGTTTGACTTGTCCTTAGAATAGCAGGACAGATGTTTGACTTGTCCTTAGGATAGCAGGACAGATGTTTGACTTGTCCTTAGGATAGCAGGACAGATTTTTGACTTTTCCTTAGGATAGCAGGACAGATGTTTGACTTGTCCGAAAGCTGAAGTCACTTGTCCCCCCAAAAAAGGTTCCTAACACCATTGGCCAAAAGGGTGACTTAAAATGAATGAAGTACATAGGAGGGATCTGAAATGATTGTATGCGCTTTCCCCTAGCCGATGTTATCGGCCCCTAGCCGATGTTATCGGCCCCTAGACGATGTTATCGGCCCCTAGACGATGTTATCGGCCCCTAGACGATGTTATCGGCCCCTAGCCGATGTTATCGGCCCCTAGACGATGTTATCGGCCCCTAGCCGCCATCCAAAATAATGTACAAAAAGTCACACAGAAAATAGACTACTACGCATTTGGCTGAAATGCTACAGGAAGGATGGGAGGAATCATGACATATCTAGTGGAGCCAAATCTGTCTGAACAGCCTACTGCACTGTGGTGGAGCTCTGGCACGAAATAGACTGTCTATCTGTGGTACTAAAGAGATGTGTTGTAGGCTAGGGCTATCTGTCTATCTGTGGTACTAAAGAGATGTGTTGTAGGCTAGGGCTATCTGTCTATCTGTGGTACTAAAGAGATGTGTTGTAGGCTAGGGCTATCTGTCTATCTGTGGTACTAAAGAGATGTGTTGTAGGCTAGGGCTATCTGTCTATCTGTGGTACTAAAGAGATGTGTTGTAGGCTAGGGCTATCTGTCTATCTGTGGTACTAAAGAGATGTGTTGTAGGCTAGGGCTATCTGTCTATCTGTGGTACTAAAGAGATGTGTTGTAGGCTAGGGCTATCTGTCTATCTGTGGTACTAAAGAGATGTGTAGTAGGCTAGGCCTATCTGTGCGTCTGTGCATGCCGAAGTGTGCAGATGGAGGGAGTGACAGTCCATGAGCCTTGCTGGCTGTGCGTCTTGTGATGGTCTGTAAATAATCAGGTCTGCAGAGCAACTCTCCTGTCCTCAGAACTAGATACTTCCTCATCCTCCTCTTCTATTAGTCCTAGGCTACTATATGCGTTGCAGATCGGTTGCACATTGATAGAATACTAAAGGAAAATCACCCATTTATTCCAGAAGCATCCTCAGCTGTAGTCTATGTTTTCATTTCATCCATATTGTTTCCTCAATTTCACTTCTTGTGGCCTAAAATATTTGTCATTCAAAAAAAATATGTGAATGAGAATAACATAAACTCTGAATAGTTTATTCAGAGTTTATGTTATTCTCATTCACATATTTAGGAAATAAACACTTTATTAGAAAAGTTTGGAAAATACTTTTCATAACTTTAATTTCTCTGGTTTTATGATATTTCAGTTAGTAGGATTATGATTTTGGTAATTTGGTTCGCAATGGCAAAGAACGATTTGTTTCTGGCCTCGCATGCATGTATTATTTATTTCTTATAATTCTTTGCTTAACTGTAAGGTTTGTTGAATTTTCTCATTAGATGTTTATATATTGCTCTGGTTTCTTCCATCTCATCATTATTACCTTAGGCCTCCCATGTTATTTGGTTATTCAAAAACAATTTAAAACTTGCTGAGATATTTTGCGCTGCTTTGGTGAGACTCTTAGCTCTGTCTACATTGTTCTCTTGCTTTGTGTAAATATACAATATTAATTGGATTAGGCCATAGCAAATAGGAATATAGGCAATTTACTCAGTGTCAACCATGCACTGCCCTGCGTGCGTTGTGGTAGCCCCGCTGCCTCGTCCAATTCTGATCGAAGTAATTGTTAAATATTGTGATTTTTTTACTTGTCCATTCGGACAACTGACATCTATATTGTGGTTGTCCCCCGACACATTTTTGCCCCAGACAAGCGGAGAAGCCTTAATGTCCAGCCCTGTTGCTGTGTCTTTTGTCAATTCCCTGTAGCCTACTGTCCCAACAGACTGATAGAACTGTCTTATGGGCTGCATCGCTTTATTGCACTTAGGTTAAATAAGGCTTATTATATAGGCCTACACATCAGCACGTCGCCTTCTGATTTATGAGCTCTAGTATCCATTCTTCCATACGAGTAACCGTTCAATGTAAACGTGTAATTAAGAGTGTGGCATTCATTGTCCCGCTGCGAAACCATGGAACCTCTACTTCTCTTCTCCCCAAGGATTCGTTGAGCGGGTGCCAGTGATGCGCGACAGTATTTAGTTACTCGCCTCCATAACTGCGTGTCAGATGGAGGCTGATGCACGTGTGTCTTTATTGCCAGGGGACAGGAGAGGTAGAGGTGGATCCAACCAGAACCTCATATCACGCAGACAGGACAGCGTGTAGCGAACAGCGACAGGACTTGATCTCTTCACTTTCACTTCTGTCTGACAACTCTACTCTCCTGGCCCGGCCCCAGATGCACCTCGCGCCTCCAGCACTTTGAGGAGGTAAAGTAGTGCGTGTGTGTGACTGACTGGCTGACTAACAGTGTGAGAAATGAATGGCTACGGATCGCCCTACCTGTACATGGGGGGCTCGGTGACCCAGGCCCGAGCGCCGCTCCAGAGAACCCCCAAGTGCGCGCGGTGCCGGAACCACGGCGTCCTGTCCTGGCTGAAGGGCCACAAGCGATACTGCCGCTTCAAGGACTGCACCTGCGAGAAATGCATCCTGATCATCGAGAGGCAGCGGGTCATGGCGGCGCAGGTGGCGCTCCGCAGACAGCAGGCCAACGAGAGTCTGGAGAGCCTTATTCCTGAGTCTCTGAGAGCTCTGCCCGGCATCACGGTGCCTGGACCTGGGGAGGGGAAACAAGGCCTGCCGTCCCACTCTGGAGGAATGGACCTCCTATGGACCTCGAAACAGACTGCCAACACGCAGGGTAAGATGATGATGATGATGATGATGATAGTAATAAGAGCCATACTAATAACAATAATAATACGCGTTTATTTAAGCCTATAGGTTTTATTTATGCACTTTTATAAATACAAAAATAAATCTCAAACGTGCTGTATTTTATGAAGTTACAAAAAAACCTATACCTGGTGTCTCTCCATTGGTTACAACACTGCAATGGCAACATTGCAAAAAGCATCGAATTAGATTCCAAATTTAAATAAACAAGAATAGGCTTTTATTGTAATTATTTATTTAAGTAGTAGGCAATATATTTATCATATATATTAAATATATTTAACTTTCTAAAATGGCATAAAGACAGACAGCTTTATTTTTATTGCGTGTAGCCTAATATAATGTTTATAAGGCTGTTCAATGGTTTAAGAAATGTAATTAAAACAGACCTGATATTGTAACCAAAGTATGTTATGTGGATTCAACCCAGGCGGTATGTCAACGCTGGCCTGAATTTACAGAGACACATTAACAGACACTGGAAGAGTTTATTTCCAGAACGCTATTTCCACCAATTTTTTACATTTGTGTCCTCAAGATATTTTTATTCGAGATTTTAGATCCCCTCTTAAAAATGCTGGGTCAATAATGACCCAATTTGGGTAATTTCTATAACTCAGCGCTCTGGGTTGTTTTGACCCAGGAGATTGTTGCTTTTCACTCTTTACTAGGTTATTATTATTCACGTTCTGCCTTCCCTCTATTAAATCATCTGTTATTTTTATTACAACAATAACAATCACTGTTACAACGTTACTACACAGTTTATGAAATAACATATGGCCAATCATGACGAATTGTAGCTAAAATACAAAATGTTTATTTTCAGATATTAATTTCTGCTACAAAATAAAGTCATGCAAAAGATAAAGAAATAAAGTAACACAGAAATAAACCCAAACTTTAGAAGCACAATCCATCATTAGAAAATCACAGCAGCCAATGAAAGCTGAGGAAGGAGCTGAAGAATCCTTTACCCTCTACACCCAAACATCACCAACGAAACAGAATACATGCCGCTCCACAGCCCGCCCATTCTGGATGCTGAATGCCGTGGAGTAGAGGCGAGGGTTCGGGTTTCTTGTTCTTTTGGCAGAGATTTTCAGCAATATTGGTTCCAGCCCGAGGATTAGAGAATATGATTATACAATGTTGAACAATAATCAAGACACATTTCTGTGTGCCTTAATCTGCATTTATTAATTTACTGTCCGGTCTCCAGACCACGTATTGATTGTCTCGGTCTTGATAGTCCACCAAACTCAACGATCGTTGTTTTTATCTCTTTGGTACTATTTTCACAAGTATGTGGTACATTTTCACAATTATTTAAGTCAGTTAAGAACAAATTCTTATTTACAATGGCAGCCTACCTACAGCGTCAGCCCCTGGAGCAGATTAGGGTTAAGTGCCTTGCTCAAGGACACATCGACAGGTTTGTTCACCTTGTCGGCTCGGTTATTCGAACCAGCAACCATTTCTGTTACTGGCCCAACGCTCTGACCGCCAGGCTTCCTGCCGCCCCTCCCATAGTTCAACACTTCAAACTGGTCACACTTGTAACGCTTCCAGTCTTTCATTCATAACCTGTCATTGTGCATTCATTTGGATTATAAACATCTCTCAACACACAACCATTGATTCAAAATATGCGTTTATTTTGAAATGTAATGAGAACATTGGTTTAATCGCCAAAATACAACATAATGATATATTTTCAATTGAGTTGCTTTAACTACCAGTTAATCCAATAGTGAAGGTGTGAGTAATATGACACCGTTTTCACATTAGGGAATACACTTACATTACCCAACAAAATTGACCGAAAATCTATCATTTCCATAATATCTATCCAAAGTGTAATCAAAGGTGTGATCAATGAAGACATCCTCTACAATCATTCATGTACAAATATTTTATTTTTCAGATATAATTGCAATTGTCTGAAATGAAATGAAACAAATGAAATAAAAATAAAACATAAGTTTCAGCACACATCAAGCCTGTCTTGAGCCTTTGCACATAAATTATCATCCACATCAGAGTGAAAGTCCTAGTAGTATTTGTTGGTGAATCCATGCTTGACATTGGTCTGCATTGATATTGTTCCATGCTTCATCCATGGCCAGAAGGAGGGCAGCACCTCATGGGGCTGGAGTTCAGACTATGGGAGGAACACAGTACTACATAGAACCATGACTACATGGAACTCTGTTCCACATCAGGTAACTGATGCAAGTAGAATCAGATTTAATAAACAGATAAAAATACACCTTATGGAACAGCGGGGACTGTGAAGTAACACAGACAGAGACACAGACATGCATACACACACATGATAACATATGCACTATACACACACTGTTGTAGATATATGGTAGTAGTGGTGGAGTATGGGCCTGAGGGAATACAGTGTGTTGGGAAATCTGTGAATGTATTGTAATGTTTTTAAAATTGTATAAACTGCTTTAGTTTTGCTGGAACCCAGGAAGAGTAGCTTCTGCCTTGGCAGCAGCTAATGAGGATCCATACATTCAAATGCAAATACCTCCATGCTAAAATAATGGTCTCAACAGGGCTGAGGAAAGGAATGTATGGGTGCAGGTATAGGACCACGAATCGGGGATGGGCCCAAACCATGTCTGAACCACCTCTGCATGGTGGAACCTGACATTGTCCCACATAGTGACATACAGTACAGACCCCTTCACCTTGACAGGTCTGCTCAATTTCATTGAGAAACACAATGAGGTGTGCAGCGTTGTAGGATCCAAGTAATGGCCTACGTCCTACCACACCATCTTCAGGGATAGCTGCGCACATGGAGATGTTTCCCCCACGTTGTTCAAGCACTTGGACGGTCACCCGTTTGCCGACGAGGTTCCACCCACGGCATCAAGTTTTGCCAGGTTGAAGCCTGCTTCATCAACGAATATATGCTTATGATGGTTCACAGCAGCATCAAGCACCATCACCCTCTAAAAATATATTTTGGTTAGTTATTTTTAAAGTATAGTTCCAATATGATATTGTGAAGTAGCATGTGCATCAAATAGTAACAGTTATACAGTATATAGTGCAATTGTTTCACCCACTGATGGATGTCACACTGACCAGGTAAATGTGTTTCATTGATACCTGGTGTCTCTTCAGAAGGCGGGCAACTGTTGGTAGGCTGATGGATGCTACATTGGCAAAGGTGTCATTGTTCTCCTTAATGGTCTGGTTTATTTCAGACAGTATATCATTCCTGGCCCTCACCATGTCCACCACTGCCCCCTCCTGCTGGTCGGTCAGCACACGGCCACGGCCACCGCCATGGGGTCTGTCAATGCTGAGGGTAGAACAGAGTACACTGTCAGTAGATCATACAGTAAGAATACTGTAACATGAATTTACATGAATTATAATATGTAATTTACTGTAAATGTAATGGTAAAGCATAGTGCATATCCTGCAGACTTACTGCTTTTCTTGGCGAAATGTTCTCATGATAGAATTGATAGTTGATCTTTTCAGATTGGGGTGAACTAATCTGGCAGACTCTGCCATGGTAAGGCCTCTGTTTACCACATGGTCAATGAAGATTGCCTGGACTTCCTTAGACAACAGTTCCCTGCCGCCTGCCTCTGATGTCCACCTCTTTGACCTCTTTGACCTCTGACGGGGCCGATGCCTACCCCTTTGACCTCTTTGACAGGGCCCATGCCCACCTGTTAACGGTCACCCATACTATGGAATGTCTTTTTATAGCTTTTTGCACTCCAGACTTCTTGTATTTCTATACTTTTTCATACTGCCGCTCTATGTATCATGTATCTGTCTTTTGTGTACTTTCGTTGTGGCATTTTGCACCTGCCCTGTGTTTTGTTGTAGCTGCTTGATGAAGAAATTTCCCCTCAGGGATCAATAAAGTATCTATCTATCTATCTATCTATCTATCTATCTATCTATCTATCTATCTATCTATCTATCTATCTATCTATCTATCTATCTATCTATCTATCTATCTATCTATCTATCTATCTATCTATCTATCTATCTATCTATCTATCTATCTATCTATCTATCTATCTATCTATCTATCTATCTATCTATCTATCTATCTATCTATCTATAGATGCGGCCCCTTGTCCACAAGCTCTTTTATTTCTTCCTCTCCCTTACTGTCTATCCTGCTCCATGTTGAAACAAATTGCAAGTGTTCACACCCCTTTTATATGGTGAAATCATTTAGCAATAATGTAACCAGTAGTCATTATGTATGGTTATCATGTATCATATATAACCAGTAGTCATTATGTATGGTTATCATGTATCATATATAACCAGTAGTCATTATGTATGGTTATCATGTATAACCAGTAGTCATTATGTATGGTTATCATGTATCATATATAACCAGTAGTCATTATGTATGGTTATCATGTATAACCAGTAGACATTATGTATGGTTACCATATATAACCAGTAGTCATTATGTATGGTTACCATATATAACCAGTAGTCATTATGTATGGTTATGTGGAAAAAGTCAAGGGGTCTGAATACTTTCCGAATGTACTGTATCAGATTTGACATATCAGATCCATACATATATGAAGTACTCATTATTGATGTTGTTTTTTAAAAGTGAAACATGAGTATAATGCAATGATTATCAATTACTGCTGCAGATGGTGACATTATTATAGAATACTAAAATACTCCAATTACTGCTGCAGATGGTCACACATTATTATAGAATACTAAAATACTCCAATTACTGCTGCAGATGGTCACACATTATTATAGAATACTAAAATACTCCAATTACTGCTTCAGATGGTCACACATTATTATAGAATACCAAAATACTCTAATTACTGCTGCAGATGGTCACACATTATTATAGAATACTAAAATACTCCAATTACTGCTGCAGATGGTCACACATTATTATAGAATACTAAAATACTCCAATTACTGCTTCAGATGGTCACACATTATTATAGAATACTAAAATACTCCAATTACTGCTGCAGATGGTCACACATTATTATAGAATACTAATATACTCCAATTACTGCTGCAGATGGTCACACATTATTATAGAATACTAATATACACCAATTACTTCTGCAGATGGTCACACATTATTATAGAATACTAAAATACTCCAATTACTGCTGCAGATGGTCACACATTATTATAGAATACTAATATACTCCAATTACTGCTGCAGATGGTCACACATTATTATAGAATACTAAAATACTCCAATTACTGCTGCAGATGGTCACACATTATTATAGAATACTAAAATCCTCCAATTAGAGCTGACTTGTTAAATAAAGGTAAAGAAAATAAATCAATAAAATGTCCCACATTGAATCCTGTCTCTCTGCAATAAAAACATTGAGGCAACAAAACTTCCTTCAACTCAACAGTGATAAAAGGGAACTCCTCCTCACTGGCACCAAATCCACCTTCCCCATTGACGACACCACAGTCTCTTCGCGACCTTGGCGTCATCTTGGACTCCACCCAGGGCCGGCCCTCCCATTAGACAAGATTAGGCGATCGCCTATGACAGAGCTTGAATTTCCAGGGGAGTACCGGCGGTGTAGCCCAAATTCAAGCGCCACCATTGGCGAGCACCTAATCTTGCCTAATGGGAGGGCCGGCACTGGGGGGGTGGCAGAATGTCCAGGGCCAGCCCTCCCATTAGGCAAGATTCAGGCTGGCCCTGGACATTCTGCCCCCCCGATCGGCTCACCCTCTCCTTTGACAGACTGTCAAATCCTCATTCTTCCACCTCCTCAATATTGCCAAAGTCAGGTCCTCCCTCTCCCGCCCTGCCGCTGAAACCCTCATACATGCATTCATCTCCTCCCGTCTTCACTACTGCAATTACATATAAAATCCATAGAAGTTATTTAATATAATCTCTGTGGATGGAACTCAACACAAAAAGGTTCTACGCTTGCTTCATATACTTCATATATGGCACCTCTAAAGTTTCTATAAATAACCTAAATGTATTCCATATAGAACCCTATATGGAACCCAAGGGTTCTATATAGAACCCATTTTGGTTTAGTGAAGAAGAACCCCTGGGGTTCTGAGCAAATAACCATACAAAAGGGTTCTATATAGAAGCTTTAGGGATATAATCCTTATTGGTTCCATCCAAAACCTTTGTTTCTAAGAGTGAAGGATAGAACACAGGGCATGGAGGTGAAATTGGTATCGACTTCACATCAGGCCCATTTCAGTTTGAGGGATGAAGGGATGTTGTTAGAAAGAGTACAGTTCTCCAGACTGGACAGGTTCTAATCGAATGTAATCACCATAATTTCTCCAAGAAGTAAACTCTCAGTGAAATGTTACCAAGAAACAGCCAATCTGTTTACAACATGTGGTCAAAGACCATTGATGGGAGATTCCTCACTGACACACAGTGACACACTCAGCACTTCCTGCTAACAGCTTTTCAAAGAGAGAAAAGTAAATGATCATCAATTGCAGAGTGGTTGATCATCTCTGTAGCTTGTTGTAGATCCTCCTCCTAGAGGGTCTGGGCCCACTGTTGGCAGTCCGACTGAGGATGTGTTTCTCTCTCTGTAGCTGTCTGACTGAGGATGTGTTTCTGTCTCTGTAGCAGTCTGACTGAGGATGTGTTTCTGTCTCTGTAGCTGTCTGACTGAGGATGTGTTTCTGTCTCTGTAGCAGTCTGACTGAGGATGTGTTTCTGTCTCTGTAGCAGTCTGACTGAGGATGTGTTTCTGTCTCTGTAGCAGTCTGACTGAGGATGTGTTTCTGTCTCTGTAGCTGTCTGACTGAGGATGTGTTTCTGTCTCTGTAGCTGTCTGACTGAGGATGTGTTTCTGTCTCTGTAGCTGTCTGACTGAGGATGTGTTTCTGTCTCTGTAGCAGTCTGACTGAGGATGTGTTTCTGTCTCTGTAGCAGTCTGACTGAGGATGTGTTTCTGTCTCTGTAGCTGTCTGACTGAGGATGTGTTTCTGTCTCTGTAGCAGTCTGACTGAGGATGTGTTTCTGTCTCTGGAGCAGTCTGACTGAGGATGTGTTTCTGTCTCTGTAGCTGTCTGACTGAGGATGTGTTTCTGTCTCTGTAGCAGTCTGACTGAGGATGTGTTTCTGTCTCTGTAGCTGTCTGACTGAGGATGTGTTTCTGTCTCTGTAGCAGTCTGACTGAGGATGTGTTTCTGTCTCTGTAGTCCTGAATGAGGATGCGTCGGGGGATCACTCTGGTGGGGAGAACGGTGGTGGTAGCGGCAGTGAGAAGGACCAGGATCCTAGCAGCTCCCCCGAGGGCTCCAAGCCTTCTTGCTACACCCCCGAACCCCCAGACACCCCAAACCAGACAGAGGAGTGCCGCTACAGCTTCCCCCTGCCCCTCCCCAGCCTCCCCCTCCCCCTGGCCTTCCCCAAGACCTGCAGCACCTCTCCAGAGCCCAAGGCAGACAGCCCCCCTAGGGGCTACCCCGGGGTTGGGGTAGGGGGGCTACCAGGGGACCACAGCCTGGTGATTGAGGGCCTGTCTGGGTCTGTCTCCCTCCCCTTCAACCTGCGAGCCAACCGGCCACCCCTGGAGGTGCTGAAGAAGATCTTCCCATCCCACAAGCCCCCGGTGCTGGAATTGATCCTGCAGGGTTGTGGAGGGGACCTGGTGGGGGCCATCGAGGTGCTGCTGTCCAGTCAGGCCCAGGAGGCCAGGGGGGGTCACCCCCAATGCCAGAACCCCCACCCTGACACCCTGGTCCTTCCCTCTAGCAGCCACCTCCTCGATCACCCCCTGGGGTCCTACCACCCTCTGGCCTCCTCCGCTAAGTGGTCTGTGGGCTCTGCCTTCAGGGTGCCTGAGTCCCTGCGCTTCTCGTCTGACTCGTCGTCCGGCCCCCTGGCCCTACACCCCGGGTCGTTCCCCCAGCCGCCCCGCTACCCCCTGATGCTGAGGAACTCTCTGACACGCGGAGGCCAGGCCGGACCCTTCTGTAACGACGTGACGCTGTGGAACACGATGACACTGCAGCAGCAGTACCAACTACGGTCAGCTCAATACGTCTCTCCTTTCTCCTCCGCTGGTGTCTTCCAACGCTCTCCAGTCCTCTCTTCCTCCTCCTCCTCCTCTCCGCTCCTCTCATCCTCCCGCCCCCAGGAGGAGCACCGTCTCTCCCAGCTGGAGGAGGGCTGCTCCCCCGCCACCATCCCCCCAACCCCCGGGGCCAAACAGACCCTCTACACCCATGAGGAGGAGTATGAGGACCGCTCCGACTCCTCCGACTCACGAATTCTTAACTCCTCCACCTGAACCTCCTGAACCACCCAAACATATGGGTTGTATCTCTTTACCTGAACCAATGAAACAATGAACCTATGGGTTGTATCTCTTTACCTGAACCAATGAAACAATGAAACAATGAATCATGCCACATTGGCTACTTAAGCACCAAAAATGTCTTGTGAACAAATCTTTAATGTGAATAATGCAAGAGTGGGTATAAAGACAGGTTGTTGTCTCGTTTGAACTGAACTTTGTTGCTCAGCCATCGGTCCCTTACAGGTAATGTAGCTGAATGCTAGATTGTAACATTATCTTTCTACAGGTAATGTAGCTGAATGCTAGGCTGTAACATTATCTTTCTACAGGTAATGTAGCTGAATGCTAGGTTGTAACATTATCTTTCTACAGGTAATATAGCTGAATGCTAGGCTGTAACATTATCACATGAATGTAAAACATTATTGGATAGATCACGTGTTTGTGAACATGAATCTCTTTCCAGAGAGTATGCATGTACTGTACTCTGAATATTCTGTCCTTGATGTTATGATCTGATGCATGTCAAGATTAGGAATAAACATAGATGATAATAACAAAACATTGTGTCCTCTTTATTGCCAAGAAGTGGATACATTAATTCCAAATACAATTGGTGCAAATAGGCTGTTATACTAAATCAATGGTAGACTATAATGTAGTATAATGTAGTATAATGTAGTATAATGTAGTATAATGTAGTATAATGTAGTCCCGTGTAGCTCAGATGGTAGAGCCACAATTTGATTATTAAAGCTGTTCTACCCCCTATTACAGAAGCCACAATCTATTTGATTATTAAAGCTGATCTAAATAAATCCCATAAATACCTTTTGCTTCCTCTAACTCTGAGAAAGACTCTGATACCAGAGAGAAATACTACAGTATGGTAACATCAAAAGTTTGAAGAACGGAACAATATTTCTGTAATCCAACCAGTTGAAAGTGTCAGTTGGTACCTAAAGAATGTGATGTCAGATCAGTGGTTGTTTTGGGATATTGTTACTGCATGATAATACAACATCATTGTATCCATTCTAGTTATCAGATGTACATGTACTTGTGGTGTAATTTATATGTTTGAATATGAAACTATTTGTGAAAAGATGAAATGTGATTTTAGCCTTGTGATTTCATAAGTAAACTCACATCAGTCAGTAGCCACGCCCAAGTGAACAGCCATTGGTTGAGAACTATGAAACACGCCTTTCTCTTCCCCATTACAAAAGCCGTTGACGGAAATCAAGACTTTAGTTCCCGATGACGGAAGGACTGGTGTCCGTACGTTAAAAAGGGTGACTTTCAAGGTGGAGGTGACGACTGACACGTGAAAATTGTGAATTTCGACTAGACCAGCCAGAATATAGCATGAGCTGATTATGGCAACTTGGTATGAACTAAAGAAGAAGTGATTAAATCCTAGTCGTCGCGGTTATCAGACTGCAGTGATGAACGTGGCTGAGGACAAACACAGTACCTGCACAGAACTGGGTACTCCAACGTATCCGCTGTACAGACACTGCAACCAGAAAGACTCTCCGAAGGACCAGAGTCTTCTGTCATTGACCCATTACCTTTTCTGAATGGGCGGTTATTAGAGTGTATAAGATCTTGTGTTTACGTTAGCATAGCTTCATCCAGGTCGATAAGCCTTTGTCTCTCTTCCCGCTCATTTCACTCCAACCCCTCCCCTTTCCTTTGTGTAACCTGCCGTCATATCGGAAGAGCCCACTAGGGACTTTACATGGCATGATTGCTAACATGTATGATCTATACTGTTGTATATATGTATGTAACTCTGTGTGTTTATTTAGCTTTTCATGTTTTAAGACAATGTGTTTATTGCTGATTCAACATGTTAGCTAGGGTTCGTGCAGATTAGATCTTACCATCATCAGAATGAGACTGATAAGAGGTATGGTTAATGATTGACTGTTATAATAGATATATAATATAATCAGAATGAGACTGATAAGAGGTATGGTTAATGATTGACTTATAATAGATATATAATATCATCAGAATGAGACTGATAAGAGGTATGGTTAATGATTGACTGTTATAATAGATATATAATATCATCAGAATGAGACTGATAAGAGGTATGGTTAATGATTGACTGTTATAATAGATATATAATATCATCAGAATGAGACTGATAAGAGGTATGATTAATGATTGACTGTTATAATAGATATATAAACAACAGATTCCAGGTTATTAATAATTTAATTAAATCACGTAATCAATTAAACTTTTTAATAATCGATTTGATAAGATAACAATTTCACCAAATTAATCAAAGCCAACGTTACGACAATGTCAGCTTAGAATATATACCAAATATTTTTGGTAAATAAAGTAAGACAGTACTAATGTCAGTAAGATATTTTATAAGTAAATATATATTTCATAATTTTAAATAACTGGAAATTCCTGATATAAATAAAACTTTAAAATGTTGATATTAATTGAAGCACATACATAACTTACCATCCAGGTATTTGCTTGAAATCCTGGACACCCAGCAAACTAAAATTGGATCTGTGAAGGTTCCCAGAACATTCGTTAGGCCGCGGCAAACATTCTCATAAGACAGAAACTGTCCAGTCGTGCTGATGATTATAGAATGTTGGTATAAAACATTTGCCTGATGTTGCAAGGACATTGCTAGAACACATTTAATTTGTTCTTTAAAGGTTCCCAGAATGTTTCATTAGGTTGTGAGAAGAGTCTGGTGGGAACAATGTGGGAAATCACTAAAGATATGTTCCCAAAACACCAAAACTGTTCAGTTGTGAAAATGATTCTACAATGTTTATTTTTTGGGTGCAAAAAACTTTCACCCGATGTTACAAGAACGTTCCCAGAACAATTGCGTCTGTTCCTTAATGATTCCCAGAATGTTTCAATAGTTTGTTGGAACAGTCTGGGATGTATTTGATGGGAGATGGTCTTCTAGAATCTGAATGATGATGTAATTGATGGGAGATGTATTAATTTTATTTAACCTTTATTTAACCTTTATTTAACTACTCAAGTCAGTTAATAACAAATTCTTACTTACAATGACTTCCTACCAAAAGGCAAAAGACCTCCTGCAGGGACGGGGGCTGGGATTAAAAATATAAATAAATACAATATAAATATAGGACCAAACACACATCATGACAAGAGAGACAAAACAACACTACATAAATAGAGACCTAAGACAACAACACAGCATGGCAGCAACACATGACAACACAGCATGGTAGCAACACAACATGACAACACAGCATGGTAGCAACACAACATGACTACAACATGACAACACAACATGGTAGCAGCACAACATGACAACACAACATGGTAGCAACATAACATGACAACACAACATGGTAGCAACATAACATGACAACACAGCATGGTAGCAACACAACATGACTACAACATGGTAGCAACACAACATGACAACAACATGGTAGAAACACAACATGACAACACAGCATGGTAGCAACACAACATGACTACAACATTGTAGCAACACAACATGACCACACATCATGGTAGCAACACAACATGACTACAACATGGTAGCAACACAACATGACAACAACATGGTAGAAACACAACATGACAACAACATGGTAGAAACACAACATGACAACAACATGGTAGAAACACAACATGACAACAACATGGTAGCAACACAACAACACAGCATGGTAGAAACACAACAACACAGCATGGTAGCAACACAACATGAAAACAACATGGTAGCAACACAACATGACAACACAGCATGGTAGCAACGTAACATGACTACAACATGGTAGGAACACAACATGACAACACAGCATGGTAGCAACGTAACATGACAACAACATGGTAGCAACACAACATGAAAACAACATGGTAGCAACACAACATGACTACAACATGGTAGAAACACAACATGACAACAACATGGTAGCAACACAACATGACAACACAGCATGGTAGCAACGTAACATGACTACAACATGGTAGAAACACAACATGACTACAACATGGTAGAAACACAACATGACAACAACATGGTAGCAACACAACATGACTACAACATGGTAGAAACACAACATGACTACAACATGGTAGAAACACAACATGACAACAACATGGTAGCAACACAACATGACAACACAGCATGGTAGCAACGTAACATGACAACAACATGGTAGCAACATAACATGACAACAACATGGTAGCAACACAACATGGTAGCAGATCTTTAACAGTTTTCCAGAACTTCTTGGGGTTAGACCCACAGAGAGAGAACTGCTCCTTAAAGTAACTTTGGCCTTCCGGATAACCTGAGTGCACTTATTTCTCGTTTGCCTGAACGAGAGCCAATCAGCCTGAGTAAGCGTGTGCCGAGCCTTTCACCAAATGCAATTCTTGAGGTGGAGTAACTCTGCCAGATCACGGTCGAACCAGGGGCTGAACCTGTTTTTAATTCTTATTTTCTTTATGGGGGCGTGTTTGTTAACAATACCAATAAAAAAATACAATAAAAAGGTCCAAGCGTCTTCGACAGAGGGGATCAAGCTGATTCTATTCCATTTTACAGAAGCCAGTTCATGAAGGAAGGTTTGCTCATTAAGTTTTTTACCAAGCGTCTATGACAAATCAGGACAGGTCGTTTTTCTGAGCAGCCATTACGGACACAGGCTGTAAAACAGTGATCACTAAGGTCATTACAGAAAACACCAGACTGATACCTATCAGGATTATTTGTGAGGATAACATCAAGAAGAGTAACCTTTTCTGGGTGTTTGGAGTCATACCTTGTGGGATTGCTAATAATCTGAGAAATATTTAGGGAGTCCCATTGCTTTAGGACTTGGTCAGGTGGTTTTAGCATGTCCCAGTTTAGGTCACCTTGCAGGACAAATTCAGACTTAGTGTAAGGGGCCAGGAGAGAGCTTAGGGCAGGTAGGGTACAGGCTGGTGCTGATGGAGGATGATAACACCCAGCAACAGTCAACAAAGAGTTATTTGAAAGTTTAATACTTAAAACCAGAAAATCAAATTGTTTGGGGACAGACTTGGTGGAGACAACCGAGCACTGAAGGTGATCCTTGGTAAAGATTGCCACTCCCCCACCTTTGGAAGATCTGTCTTGGCGAAAAAGGTTATAACCAGAAAGGTTAACATCAGTATTCAAAACACTCTTCCTTAACCACGTCTCAGTAATGACCAACACATCTGGATTGGAGCTGTGAACCCACACTTTCAATTGATCCATTTTAGATAATAAGCTTCTAGTGTTAACGTGCAGAAAACCCAGGCTTTAACAAGAGCAGAAATCAGTGAAGCAGATATCAGAAGTCAGAATTGGGGCAACAGTAGCAACAGTAGATGGGCCAGGGAGTACATGTACAATACCAGATATCATCAACAGTAATGGGTGGCAGGTAGCCTAGCAGTTAGAACGTTGGGCCACTAAACCTAAAGGTTGCTGGTTCGAATACCCGAGCCCACAAGGTGAAAAACCTGTCGATGTGCCCTTGAACAAGGCACTTAACCCTAATTTGCTCCAGGTTCTGACCCTGTAGGAGGGATGTCATTGTAAATAAGAATTTGATCTTAAATGACTTGCTAGTTAAATATGTGTATGTGACCAATAACATCCGCTAAATATGTGTATGTGACCAATAACATCTGATAAATATGTGTATGTGACCAATAACATCAGCTAAATATGTGTATGTGACCAATAACATCTGATAAATATGTGTATGTGACCAATAACATCAGCTAAATATGTGTATGTGATGAGCCTTGACACTCTAGAGGAGGTGGCGGAGAGACGCATCCTGGCCAAACTGCTGGCCATCATGGACAACGTCACCCACCCTCTGCATGCCATGGTTATGATGCAGAGGAGCACCTTCAGTCACAGACTGATCCCACCACGGTGTGCCAGAGAGTGCTACAGGAGGTCCTTCCTGCCGGCAGCTATTAGACTATATAATGTCTCACCGGGGTGCCGTGCCGTCGGCAACATAGATCTGGAACTGTTGGGGTGCTAGGACCTAGTTTAACAACTATGCATCCATCCGTGAGTAACTCTGGTCCGTAATCACTCATCCACTCAGGACCTATTTATTCATGCAGGTCTGTATATACATACTCATGTACAGTTGTTATATCATATCACGTGAAATATTGCAAGTCATTCTTGGACTTAACTTACATAGTCATTCACTCAGGAATGTATATTAGTATCCTGTCAGTTGTATCTTTTTTCATTGCTTTTAGTATATCGAATGTGCAATAAGTGCAGTTGTCTGTAATTAAACCCTGTGCACTAAGGACTGTATTTTAAGGGAATTACTATTATTACCCCAAATTATATCATACACACATTTAGCTATTTAAGTATCTCTTCCTGTCATTTACCTGTACAGTTAATGTAACCATGCAAGTATTCACTTACCTGTAAATATAACTGTATATTTACCTGTACAGTTAATTTAACCATGCAAAATATTTACTTACCTGTAAATATAACTGTATATTTACCTGAACAGTTAATTTAACCATGCAAAATATTCACTTACCTGTAAATATAACTGTATATTTACCTGAACAGTTAATTTAACCATGCAAAATATTCACTTACCTATTCATTTAGCCAGTATGTCTATTAAGTAAACTATTATTACACTCGCTCATATCATATGCATTTTTAGCTACTGAAGTATTTCTCTGCCATCGACCTGTATAGTATAGTTAACCATCCAACATCCACCAATGTATAGTGTACATATTCAGCCAACCACTCATACTATGCAATGTCTTTTTATAGCTTTTTTTGCACTCCAGATATCTTGTATTTCTATACTTTTTCATACTGCCGCTCTATGTATCATGTACCGTGTATCTGTCTTTTGTGTACTTTCGTTGTGGCATTTTGCACCTGCCCTGTGTTTTGTTGTAGCTGCTTGACAAAGAAATTTACCCTCTGGGATCAATAAAGTATCTATCTATCTATCTATCTATCTATCTATCTATCTATCTATCTATCTATCTATCTATCTATCTGTCTGTCTGTCTGTCTGTCTGTCTGTCTGTCTGTCTGTCTGTCTGTCTGTCTGTCTGTCTGTCTGTCTGTCTGTCTGTCTGTCTGTCCGTCCGTCCGTCCGTCCGTCCGTCCGTCCGTCCGTCCGTCCGTCCGTCCGTCCGTCCGTCCGTCCGTCCGTCCGTCCGTCCGTCCGTCCGTCCGTCCGTCCGTCCGTCCGTCCGTCCGCCCGTCCGTCTGTAACATCTACTAAATATGTGTATGTGACCAATAACATCTTTTAAATATGTGTATGTGACCAATAACATCTTTTAAATATGTGTATGTGACCAATGCCATTTGATTTGATTTGGTTTGTTAGACAGATACTAAGCTCATGATATTTCTCAGTTCTATTGGTCAAGAATCAATGTGTACAGAATTCACTAAAAGTGACCACAGACCTACTACAGCAGGATATACTGTAGCACAATGTTTGTTATGGAAACGTGATGCAGCTCAATCCTGCCCACATGTGGTCAAGAGAGGAAACACACTAGAGAAATGTCACCATTATACAAGTGTAGTTGGCCTTTGGGTATACACAGTGCATTGGGAAAGTATTCAGACCCCTTGACGGTTTCCACACAATACCTCATAATGACAAAGCAAAAACTAGTTTTTAGAAATGTTGTCTTCAGATCCTCTCAAGCTCTATCGGGTTGGATGGGGAGTGTTGCTGCACAGCTATTTTCAGGTCTCTCCAGAGATGTTTGATCGGGTTCAAGTCCAGGCTCTGGCGGCACCACTCGACTGACCTGTTGGAAGGTGAAGCTTCTCCCCAGTCTGAGGTCCTCAGCGCTCTGGAGCAGGTTTTCATCAAGGATCTCTCTGTACTTTGCTCCGTTCATCTACCCTCAATCCTGACTAGTTTCCCAGTCCCTTCTGCTGATAAATATCTCCACAGCATGATGCTGCCACCACCATGCTTCACCATAGGGACGGTGCCAGGTTTCCTTCAGACGTGACGCTTGGCATTCAGGCCAAAGAGTTCAATCTTGGTTTCATCAGACCAGAGAATCTTGTTTCTCATGGTCTGAGTCCTTTAGGTGCCTTTTGGTTGAGAGAATAGCTGGTTGAGAGAATGCCAAGAGTGTGCAAAGCTGTCAACAAGGCAAAGGGTGGCTATTTGAAGAATCTAAAATCTTAAATATATTTTGATATATAAAGTTTTACACTTTTTTGGTTACTACATGAATCCATATGTGTTATTTCATAGTTTTGATGTCTTCACTATTATTATACAATGTAGAACATAGTAAAAATAAAGGTGTGTCCAAACGTTTGACTGGTACTGAATATTACATTCTTATTTACAATGACAGCCTACACTGGCCGGTTGTGATACAGCTGGTTGTGATACAGTCTTGATTTGAACCAGGTTGTCTGTAGTGACTCCTCTAGCTTTAGAGATGTTTTGAGGGAGCGTTATGTAATGTTGATTTCTCATTTATAATAGGTTATATTTAACCCTGCTACTAAAACAACACATTGATAATATTCTATATTTAACCCTGCTACTAAAACAACACATTTATAATATAATATATTTAACACTGCTACTAAAACAACACATTTATAATATAATATATTTAACACTGCTACTAAAACAACACATTGATAATATTCTATATTTAACCCTGCTACTAAAACAACACATTGATAATATAATATATTTAACACTGCTACTAAAAATTGATAATATAATATATTTAACACTGCTACTAAAACAACACATTGATAATATAATATATTTAACACTGCTACTAAAACAACACATTTATAATATAATATATTTAACACTGCTACTAAAACAACACATTGATAATATAATATATTTAACACTGCTACTAAAACAACACATTTATAATATTCTATATTTAACACTGCTACTAAAACAACACATTGATAATATTCTATATTTAATACTGCTACTAAAACAACACATTTATAATATAATATATTTAACACTGCTACTAAAACAACACATTTATAATATTCTATATTTAACACTGCTACTAAAATAACACATTGATAATATTCTATATTTAATACTGCTACTAAAACAACACATTTATAATATAATATATTTAACACTGCTACTAAAACAACACATTTATAATATTCTATATTTAACACTGCTACTAAAACAACACATTTATAATATAATATATTTAACACTGCTACTAAAACAACACATTTATAATATAATATATTTAACACTGCTACTAAAACAACACATTTATAATATAATATATTTAACCCTGCTACTAAAACAACACATTGATAATATAATATATTTAACACTGCTACTAAAACAACACATTTATAATATAATATATTTAACACTGCTACTAAAACAACACATTTATAATATAATATATTTAACACTGCTACTAAAACAACACATTTATAATATAATATATTTAACACTGCTACTAAAACAACACATTTATAATATTCTATATTTAACACTGCTACTAAAACAACACATTGATAATATAATATATTTAACACTGCTACTAAAACAACACATTTATAATATAATATATTTAACACTGCTACTAAAACAACACATTTATAATATTCTATATTTAACACTGCTACTAAAACAACACATTGATAATATTCTATATTTAATACTGCTACTAAAACAACACATTGATAATATAATATATTTAACACTGCTACTAAAACAACACATTTATAATATAATATATTTAACCCTGCTACTAAAACAACACATTGATAATATAATATATTTAACACTGCTACTAAAACAACACATTTATAATATAATATATTTAACACTGCTACTAAAACAACACATTTATAATATAATATATTTAACACTGCTACTAAAACAACACATTTATAATATAATATATTTAACACTGCTACTAAAACAACACATTTATAATATAATATATTTAACACTGCTACTAAAACAACACATTTATAATATTCTATATTTAACACTGCTACTAAAACAACACATTGATAATATAATATATTTAACACTGCTACAACACATTCAACCCTGCTACTAAAACAACCCTAACCATAATAATAATAATAACAATAATAATAATAATATTAATAATAATAACAATGGAACATTTCATTGCCAAATATAACTCTGACTTAGACCAGAGCCTTATATTTATTTATTTATTTCATATTTTTTTTATTGAACCTTTGTTTTACTAGGCATATCAGTTAAGAACATATTCTTATTTACATTGACAGCCTACTTGTAAAGCCCCCCTGACCAAACCCTTCCCTGACCTGGATGACGCTGTGCCAATTGTGCTCCACCCCATGTGACTGCCGATCACAGCTGTTATACAGCCCTGGATACAGTGCCTTAGACCACTGCACCACTCGGGAGGCCCCAAGTATACACTGACTTACACCAGAGCCACATAGGACTCTGACTTAGACCAGAGACACATAATACTCTGATTTAGACCAGAGCCACATAGGACTCTGACTTAGACCAGAGCCACATAGGACTCTGACTTAGACCAGAGCCACATAGGACTCTGATTTAGACCAGAGCCACATAGGACTCTGACTTAGACCAGAGCCACATAGGACTCTGATTTAGACCAGAGCCACATAGGACTCTGACTTGGACCAGAGCCACATAGGACTCTGACTTAGACCAGAGCCACATAGGACTCTGGCTTGGACCAGAGCCACATAGGCCACGCTGCATGACTCTGGGCTCTGGCTTCGACCGCCAAACATTTGAGTGTGCTCCACTGAGGCTGCCTTTACAAAGACCCACGTTTTTCACTAATTGGTCATTTGACCAATCAGATCAGCTCTAAAAAGTTATAATGTGAAAAGGTCAAAAGGTCAGAATTGGGCTGCCTGTGTAAATGCAGCCGACAACAACCCTTCAGTTTGTGTGTGTGCAAGTGTGAGTTTAGGGCCCACATCATATGGAGACAAATGATGTCTGGTTTAATGTTTAGCATAGTTCTTCAGAAGCTAATTAACATAACAGGGCTGTAGAGAGAGAGCCGTGTCTGTCTACATATCAGGTTACTGTTTACCTACCAGCCTCCTCACTGCCAGCAAACAGCAGGGTACTCAAAACTGACCACCATTATGTGGTCAAGCTAAACCTGTCTCATAGCCTGCGTTCACACAGGAAGCACAATTCTGATTGATTTATTTATTCACTAATTGGTCTTTTGACCAATCAGATCAGCTCTGAAAAAGATCTGTGAAAATATCTGTTGTGTAAAAAAGATCAGAAAGATATCAGAAATGGACTTCCTGTGTGATTCATGCCATAGAAATATGATGACTATTCAGGTTGTTCTATTCTACAAGGCCTAGGCTACTAAGCTACCATCACATGAAGTGGAATGATCTCATCACTTCAATAGTTGGGATAATAGAAATACAATGTGTCATTACTGTCTGTAATAGATACGATGGTACATTTCCTGTTGGTATGAATAGGTTACATAGTCTGTAATAGATACGATGGTACATTTCCTGTTGGTATGAATAGGTTACATAGTCTGTAATAGATACGATGGTACATTTCCTGTTGGTATGAATAGGTTACATAGTCTGTAATAGATAAGATGGTACATTTCCTGTTGGTATGAATAGGTTACATAGTCTGTAATAGATAAGATGGTACATTTCCAGTTGGTATGAATAGGTTACATAGTCTGTAATAGATAAGATGGTACATTTCCTGTTGGTATGAATAGGTTACATAGTCTGTAATAGATAAGATGGTACATTTCCAGTTGGTATGAATAGGTTACATAGTCTGTAATAGATAAGATGGTACATTTCCTGTTGGTATGAATAGGTTACATAGTCTGTAATAGATAAGATGGTACATTTCCTGTTGGTATGAATAGGTTACATAGTCTGTAATAGATAAGATGGTACATTTCCTGTTGGTATGAATAGGTTACATAGTCTTACATCAGACCTCTGTGAAGACACCTGGTGGTCAGATTGGGTCATCTAATCTGTTTGGAAGAGACAGTGACCAGCTACATCAAAGCATTCCATTTCAGGAAATGGGTCCCTGGGTAGCTCTAACAGGGACAGCTCCAGTCACTTAGGGGGCCCCCTTTTAGGAACTCAGTGGGGTTTCAACTTACTGTTGAGAGTAAGAGTACTAGAATACACCAGGTGACATTTCCAAATGTGGTTGTTTATCTAGCTGACAATTAGCCATGTCAAGTTTTTGATTGGTAGTTGTCTGGTCAGTTGTATAAACCTATAACAACCAGACACGCAGGGTATGTGTCCAGGGAAACTCCATTGATTGTGTTAGTCAGTTTCATTTAAATATTACATTAACACGGCATAAGTCATGGGGAAATGTGTAGAATTGTAGGAATGCAGCCTAAAGGACCCCACCAGATTAAAGGACCCCGCCAGATTAAAGGACCCCACCAGATTAAAGGACCCCACCAGATTAAAGGACCCCGCCAGATTAAAGGACCCCGCCAGATTAAAGGACCCCGCCAGATTAAAGGACCCCGCCAGATTAAAGGACCCCGCCAGATTAAAGGACCCAACCAGATTAAAGGACCCCGCCAGATTAAAGGACCCCACCAGATTAAAGGACCCCACCAGATTAAAGGACCCCGCCAGATTAAAGGACCCCGCCAGATTAAAGGACCCCGCCAGATTAAAGGACCCCGCCAGATTAAAGGACCCCACCAGATTAAAGGACCCCGCCAGATTAAAGGACCCCACCAGATTAAAGGACCCCGCCAGATTAAAGGACCCCGCCAGATTAAAGGACCCCGCCAGATTAAAGGACCCCGCCAGATTAAAGGACCCCGCCAGATTAAAGGACCCCACCAGATTAAAGGACTTGGCTTGGAACGTTGTGGTGATTTCCACGTGGAATGGAGAAGTAACAACTAGAGCACTGACAGCTGTCAGTGTAGATGGCTAGCATGCTAACCTTATCCAGCTAACTAATGATATCTATTGTTGCTACACCCTATTCAAAAGATTAGCCAGCTGGCTAGGCTATGCACTCTTAGAAAAAAAGGTTCCTTATAGAACGAAAAACTGTTGTATCGCTTGCTTTATATTTTTTTAAATTTGCCTTTCTTCTTCTTCTTCTTCTTCTTCTTCTTCTTCTTCTTCTTCTTCTTCTTCTTCTTCTTCTTCTTCTTCTTCTTCTTCTTCTTCTTCTTCTTCTTCTTCTTCGTCTGTGCGGGATGAATAAACAGATCTGATCCCTACACAGGCTCAAGGTGATAAATAAACAGATCTGATCCCTACACAGGCTCAAGGTGATAAATAAACAGATCTGATCCCTACACAGGCTCAAGGTGATAAATAAACAGATCTGATCCCTACACAGGCTCAAGGTGATAAATAAACAGATCTGATCCCTACACAGGCTCAAGGTGATGATGGCCTCCGTATAGAAGACTTGATTGGTCGCTCTAACTTTTGCCACCTCAATCTCCTTCATTCTCACAGTGCACTCCAGGACCTTGGGATCGTGAGCCCCAACACAATTGCAGACCAGAGAATCTTGTTTCTCATTGTCTGAGTGTCCTTTAGGTGCCTTTTGGCAAACTCCAAGTGGGCTGTCATGTGCCTTTTACTGAGGAGTGGCTTCCGTCTGGCCACTCTAACATAACATAGAGGCCTGATTGGTGGAGGGCTGCAGAGATGGTCCAGAGATTGCTCATTTCCACTCCAGTATCTCTATTTGCACATCATCATCTTCACATCTATCACTCCAGTGTTAATGCTAAATTGTAATTATTTCACCACTATGGTCTATTTATTGTCCTACCTTCCTAATCTCTAGATAGATAGATAGATAGATAGATAGATAGATAGATAGATAGATAGATAGATAGATAGATAGATAGATAGATAGATAGATAGATAGATAGATAGATAGATAGATAGATAGATACTTTATTTATCCCCCGGGGGGGAAATTTCATTGTCAAGCAGCTACAACAAAACACAGGGCAGGTGCAAAATGCCACAACGAAAGTACACAAAAGACAGATACATGATACATAGAGCGGCAGTATGAAAAAGTATAGAAATACAAGATATCTGGAGTGAAAAAAAAAAAAAAAAAAAAAAGCTATAAAAGGACATTGCATAGTATGAGTGGTTGACTGAATATGTACACTATACATTGGTGGATGTTGGATGGTTAACTATACTATACAGGTCGATGGCAGAGAAATACTTCAGTAGCTAAAAATGCATATGATATGAGCGAGGGTAATAATAGTTTACTTAATAGACAGACTGGGTAAATGAACAGGTAAGTGAAAATTTTGCATGGTTAAATTAGCTGTACAGTTAGGTATACAGTTATATTTACAGATAAGTGAATACTTGCATGGTTACATTAACTGTACAGGTAAATGACAGGAAGAGATACTTTAATAGCTAAATGTGTGTATGATATCATTTGGGGTAATAATAGTAATTCCCTTAAAATACAGTCCTTAGTGCACAGGGTTTAATTACAGACAAGTGCACGTATTGCACATTCGATATACTAAAAGCAATGAGAAAAGGTGCAACTGGCAGGATACTAATATGCATTCCTGAGTGAATGCCTACGTCCAATAATTACTTACAATATTGCATGTGATATGATATAACAACTGTACATGAGTATGTATATACAGACCTGTATGAATAAATAGGTCCTGAGTGGATGAGTGCTGACGGACCAGAGTTACTCACGGATGGATGCATAATTGTTAAACTAGGTCCTAACACCCCAACAGTTCCAGATCTATGTTGCCGACGGCACGGCACCCCGGTGAGGCATTATATAGTCTCATAGCCGCCGGCAGGAAGGACCTCCTGTAGCGCTCTCTGGCACACCGTGGTGGGATCAGTCTGTGACTGAAAGTGCTCCTCTGCGTCATAACCATAGCATGCAGAGGGTGGGTGACGTTGTCCATGATGGCCAGCAGTTTGGCCAGGATCCGTCTCTCCGCCACCTCCTCTAGAGTGTCAAGGCTCATCCCCAGGACAGAGCTAGCCTTCCTGATCAGCTTATTTACCCGAGAAGCATCACCGGCTTTGATGTTTGCTCCCCAGCACACCACTGCAAAAAAGATGGCACTGGCCACCACAGACTGGTAGAAGGTATGCAGTAGTTTACTGCACACGTTGAAGGACCTGAGCCTCCTCAGAAAGTAGAGTCGGCTCTGGTCCTTTTTGTACAGGGCCCCGGTGTTACCAGCCCATTCCAGTCTGTTGTCCATATGGACACCCAGGAACTTGTATGACTCAACCATATCCACATCCATCCCCTTTATAGGGACTGTACAAACTGTATAGAGATTCTCTATTGTGTTATTGACTGTATGTTTGTTTATTCTCATGTGTAACTCTGTTGTTTTTGTTGCACTGCTTTGCTTTGTCTTGGCCAGGTCTCAGTTGTGAATGAGAACTAGTTCTCACCTGGCCTACCTGGTTAAATAAAGGTGAAATAAAACCTACCTGGTTAAATAAAGGTGAAATAAAACCTAGCTGGTTAAATAAAGGTGAAATAAAACCTACCTGGTTAAATAAAGGTGAAATAAAACCTACCTGGTTAAATAAAGGTGAAATAAAACCTAGCTGGTTAAATAAAGGTGAAATAAAACCTACCTGGTTAAATAAAGGTGAAATAAAACCTACCTGGTTAAATAAAGGTGAAATAAAACCTACCTGGTTAAATAAAGGTGAAACAAAACCTAGCTTGTTAAATAAAGGTGAAATAAAATAAAAAAGGTACTACAACTCCTAGATAACTAATACAACACAGCTAGATAACGATGACGTATATCACACAGCTGAGAGCCAAGTGAACCGAATCACACAGGGTTGAGGAGGACATTATGTTCTGGTGTTGTTGCCATTCATGCGCTTCCAGTGATTTTACCAGTGATTTTACCGATAACGTGGCCTATCAATCCGGAACAAATGTTGCCGGTAATATTTTGGTAATATCTTTTGAACTGCTAGAAACAAGCCATTTCTCTGTGGTAATGGTGGAAACTTCCCTGTCAATTGTTATCTGGGTGGGTGATGTTTTTCTAGGTCACACAGTAAGATATTTATGAGCAATTTAGAGCAGCTTGAAATGGCTTGTGTCAACTCAGCTAGCTAGGTTAGCTAAGAAAACATCTAGTAATTCATCATGACCTACCAGGCAGCTGCTGAAGAGGTTGGAACTGATCAGTTTACAGTATGCATGACCTACTACTGTAAAGAAACAATATGTAACACTTCATTTTAAGGGGTCCTTATTAGTCAGTGTAATCACATGTGTAACAAGTATTGTAGTTAATTGAAATAACTCATAGTTACAGTGTCATAACATGTAACTGGTGGTAATTACTGTCATGCTTGTTACAAATTGACCAGTTTCCACTAAGATCAATGTATTGTTTAGTTTGTTCTCAGCTGCATCTGGTTCAGTAATAACTGTCCTAAGGTTGTAATCTCTTGTGGACAGATAATCTGGGTTTCTGAGATTACAAAGGTTGGAGGATCAATAGGCTTTAATTACTTACCTGTGAATGAACACTCTTCATAAGATCCCCTCAATGTTGTTGCAAAAAGTGTACCATCTGGGTTAACTTGGATGAATTTATAAAAATGGATCAGATATAGCTCAACCTCACTGACTGAGGTCTACCCTACATCCCAGATTATAATACAAAAATAAGATAATTCATGTGTACGTTCCCCATTATGACAACTGGAACCTCCTTGTCATCCAAGTGAGAGGATGAACCCACAAGTACACCACAGAGTACATATAATATCTGCATAAGTACAATGTAATTATTAACTGTAACACAGGATTTAGCTACTTAAAATGTATTGTGTCTTGGGGGGGAAACAGGTAGCTTAGTGGTTAGGGTGTTGGGCCAGTAACCAAAAGGTTGCTGGTTTGATTCCCCTAGCTGACAAGGTAAATTAGTATCTCTATTTGATATACTTATTTACCTTGTCAGGCAGTTAAACCACTTATTTACCTCAACAAGGCAGTTAACCCACTTATTTACCTCAACAAGGCAGTTAACAAGGCAGTTAAACCACTTATTTACCTCAACAAGGCAGTTAACCCACTTATTTACCTCAACAAGGCAGTTAACAAGGCAGTTAAACCACTTATTTACCTCAACAAGGCAGTTAACCCACTTATTTACCTCAACAAGGCAGTTAACAAGGCAGTTAAACCACTTATTTACCTCAACAAGGCAGTTAACCCACTTATTTACCTCAACAAGGCAGTTAACAAGGCAGTTAACCCACTTATTTACCTCAACAAGGCAGTTAACCCACTTATTTACCTCAACAAGGCAGTTAACAAGGCAGTTAACCCACTTATTTACCTCAACAAGGCAGTTAACCCACTTATTTACCTCAACAAGGCAGTTAACCCACTTATTTACCTCAACAAGGCAGTTAACAAGGCAGTTAACCCACTTATTTACCTCAACAAGGCAGTTAACCCACTTATTTACCTCAACAAGGCAGTTAACCCACTTATTTACCTCAACAAGGCAGTTAACAAGGCAGTTAACCCACTTATTTACCTCAACAAGGCAGTTAACCCACTTATTTACCTCAACAAGGCAGTTAACCCACTTATTTACCTCAACAAGGCAGTTAACACACTTATTTACCTCAACAAGGCAGTTAACAAGGCAGTTAACCCACTTATTTACCTCAACAAGGCAGTTAACCCACTTATTTACCTCAACAAGGCAGTTAACCCACTTATTTACCTCAACAAGGCAGTTAACCCACTTATTTACCTCAACAAGGCAGTTAACCCACTTATTTACCTCAACAAGGCAGTTAACAAGGCAGTTAAACCACTTATTTACCTCAACAAGGCAGTTAACCCACTTATTTACCTCAACAAGGCAGTTAACAAGGCAGTTAACCCACTTATTTACCTCAACAAGGCAGTTAAACCACTTATTGCATTGCTTGCTGTTTGGGGTTTTAGGCTGGGTTTCTGTATAGCACTTTGTGACATCGGCTGATGTAAAAAGCACTTTATAAATACATTTGATTGGAAATTTGATTGATTTACCTCAACAAGTCAGTTAAACCACTTATTTACCTCAACAAGGCAGTTAACCCACTGTTCCCCTGTAGGACGTCATTGTAAATAATATTGTGTTCTTAACTGATTTGCCTTGTTAAATAAAGGTTAAATAAATAAACAATTACAAATAAAAAATACTTAGTTGTAAATGTGTACATGTATAGTTACGGGTTAGGTACGGTTACCATTCTGGAACTAGTTTAAACGCCTCTGAAAGCACCAACCACGTGAGGAAATAAACACACTAATACAACACCGAGTACATATCTGGAATATCTGCATAAATAAATAAAGGTTGTTGCCAGTTCTTAAACAGGATTTAGCTTTTTAAAGTGAAGTGGAACTTTATAGTATCTATCAGCAATTTCTATATAATTACTTATTACACATTACCAAGTTGAAATACCTACAAACAAAAGATGAGCGATCTACTTTAGTCAACTTTATCAAAACATGTAAAAACATCTTACATTTCTTACAAAATAATAATATATTTTATTGTTTGGTTAATAATTTGATTAATTAGATTACAAAAATATACAGTGGATTCAGAAAGCTAACGCTAGCTAACTGTCTATGCTAAATCCTCCAGCAGAATTCATGTATCCAAAAAAGCAAAACAAATTGAATGGAAAACGTACTTTCTATCTCCTGTTGATGTTTTTGACGGACAACACTTTGTTTCTTCATCTTTCATGTCTGGATTTAGCACACTGACCTCGAGCCGTTCTTTATCTCAGTATTTAGAAGGCGTTGCGCAGACGGCCTGTTCGTTACAATATGCTTTCATTCCTGGGATAAATATAGAATTGCCATCCATCCTTGCAAGGTTAAATGATGGAATAAGAGTTTGTCTTCTGACCATTTTAAGTGCATTTATAAACCATTATTCAACCAAGATTAATAGGCTAACAATTTGTCAAGCAGAAATTACTATCTCAATTTTAACAACAATCGTCTATTAATGAGTCAAAAAAATGGTAATTGATGGTTAAAGTAATTGATCCAATGTCAAATGCACAGTTAGGCTTAAATTATTTAATAATTTAAAGTTTTGTTTTTATGTGAGCCGTTTGTGAAAGCTTTGGGCCTCAGACTCCAGATCTTTATTTCGATGAGGTGGTCGGTCATCGTTGCGCAGGCTGAGATAGGGTGATGTTGGGATGCTATCAGAAACTTAAACATTTGTAACAGGCACAGTAACAAGCATACAATTACCACATGTTGTTATTACAATGTAACTATAAATTATTACAATGTTACAGTGTAATAACACTATGACAAGGATCCCGTTAAAAAACATATTTGAGTGATTTTTACAGGATGCTTCTAATTATAGTATCTTTTACACATCCTTTATTTCACCAGGCAAATCAGTTAAGAACAAATTCTTATTTACAATGACGGCCTACCGGTGAACAGTGGGTTAACTGCCTTGTTCAGGAGCCTGTCGGCTCGGGGATTCGAGCCAGCGCTCTGACCACTAGGCTGCCTGCCTTCACAGATTACAGTGCAGTGTTCCTGCATTAACGTTGTAAAACTCATCTTCTACAGTGTTTTACTGTTGAAATTACAGAAAAGTCTTACAGTGTAGAATTGCACTAAATTCGTTTTTCTCAGCAGTCAACAGTGGTGCACTAACATGTTTATCCACGAGGTGTGGCGCCACAAAAGGCTAGAGCTGGCCCTGAGCGCTGAGGTAGAGGAGGTCATAACCCCGATAAAAGGCTAGAGCTGGCCCTGAGCGCTGAGGTAGAGGAGGTCATAACCCCGATAAAAGGCTAGAGCTGGCCCTGAGCACTGAGGCAGAGGAGGCCATAACCCCGATAAAAGGCTAGAGCTGGCCCTGAGCGCTGAGGCAGAGGAGGTCATAACCCCGATAAAAGGCTAGCTGGCCCTGAGCGCTGAGGCAGAGGAGGTCATAACCCCGATAAAAGGCTAGAGCTGGCCCTGAGCGCTGAGGTAGAGGAGGTCATAACCCCGATAAAAGGCTAGCTGGCCCTGAGCGCTGAGGCAGAGGAGGTCATAACCCCGATAAAAGGCTAGAGCTGGCCCTGAGCGCTGAGGTAGAGGAGGTCATAACCCCGATAAAAGGCTAGAGCTGGCCCTGAGCGCTGAGGCAGAGGAGGTCATAACCCCGATAAAAGGCTAGAGCTGGCCCTGAGCGCTGAGGCAGAGGAGGTCATAACCCCGATAAAAGGCTAGAGCTGGCCCTGAGCGCTGAGGCAGAGGAGGTCATAACCCCGATAAAAGGCTAGAGCTGGCCCTGAGCGCTGAGGCAGAGGAGGTCATAACCCCGATAATAAATGAAAGATGAGGAGATGCACCTGCATAGCCGGCTCAGCACTTCCCTTTGAAGGCTTCACCACATGTTGGGAGGGAGGCCTGTATGCATAGTCTGGGAACTGGTGAACAAGTTAAGTTAATTTATCAAATCAAATGGTATTGGTCACATACACATATTAAGCAGATGTCATTTGCGGGTGTAGCAAAATGCTTATACACCGTAGTCAAAACACACTCTGACAGCTAAAGGGTTTCATTGGAATTAGTAGGCCTAATTAGCAGGCTAGGCCATGGTAACTTCATACCAAATTCTTCTTCTCATTTGTCATGTAGGCCTAATGTTACCTATTTCCCAAAACACATTCCTAATTTAAATAATTATGAAATACATGTTGTATTTTATATTTTTTCATTAAAAAACAAAATAATAACATACAAATATTACCCATCCGCTCTTTCAGATAATTTATTTAAGCAAATCTGCAGTTTTCATTAATCAGATAATGTGTAATATTTAAGCCTAAAGTGGGATTGTGTTTGATTGTAGTGTGGTTTATAGCCTAAGAAAACTGCTATAAACCCAAAGAACAATTTCATCTTTATGAAAAAATAATTTAGTATCATCCAGCTGGTACAGATTATTTAGTATCATCCAGCTGGTACAGATTATTTAGTATCATCCAGCTGGTACATATTATTTAGTATCATCCAGCTGGTACAGATTATTTAGTATCATCCAGCTGGTACAGATTATTTAGTATCATCCAGCTGGTACAGATTATTTAGTATCATCCAGCTGGTACATATTATTTAGTATCATCCAGCTGGTACAGATTATTTAGTATCATCCAGCTGGTACAGATTATTTAGTATCATCCAGCTGGTACAGATTATTTAGTATCATCCAGCTGGTACAGATTATTTAGTATCATCCAGCTGGTACAGATTATTTAGTATCATCCAGCTGGTACAGATTATTTCATTATGTTGTTGTTCAATTATTTTGCAACATTTTTGTCAAAAGGGAATAGATTTACACGATGCAACTCCTTATAAACCGGGATAGGTTCTGTGTCATCTAATCTTTTGCAAAGGAATCTCATTGTGGAAAAGATTGATAAAAGAAGTGTCTTGCATATGGCCGTAGTCCTACTGTGGACCGACTCAACATGTTCTGAAAGCTGCCATGTATTTAAACAACCCCCTATTTTAAGGAGCGACTCAACATTTCTGTTTCCTTACATTTTTGTATTCATGGAGGCAGAAATTATAAGGAAACAGCTTCAACAAATGTCTATATATGGTCCCTAAACACAACATCGCAATTAGTCAAATATATTGGTCTACAACAGAAGCGTCTGAAACACACGTAAAATCGATCTCCGAATGAGTGTTCTTTCCCGTGGTTAAGACAACAGAATATCTCCTTTAGCCCGGTCAACATTGTTCCTATTGCCCGGTGTCACTTTACGCTGCACCGCTTCCTAACCTGTTGGTTCTCAAGGGGATAACATCTACATTCCTAGCATGTCACATTTAAATCGCACTTATTGAAAAACACCAGCCTGTTGATCTATAGCTGACATTCTGGAGATGTATTCTCACGTCGCTGTATGTGTATCAAAATTAACTACCCGGCCTGTCAGTCTGTCGGCCGGGGGCAGGCAGGCAGGCATGAGGGCAGGCAGGCAGGCAGGCAGGCAGGCAGGCATGAGGGCAGGCAGGCAGGCAGGCAGGCATGAGGGCAGGCAGGCAGGCAGGCAGTGAGAGTTGTGTTTTGCATTATCTAGTCCCGCATGCTGACACTGTGTTTTCACAGACGCATTTGTTGTGTCAACTTTCTAATCAGTCCAATCTGTACTCTATCACTTTGTCTCACCAACTCCAGCTGCTCACTCTGCCTGGGAGGTGATTAGGTAATATAACAACCAGCTAGGCTACCGGCTAACTTCCCGGGCTATGGGCACCTCAATAACCTGAAGCTGGCCTGTCGGCGATTTAATAAAACATGTCAGGCATATAAGAATGTTATTAAATTATATGAGAAACCAAGATTTTATCATCTAAAATAAAGATGCTGCACGTGGGCCAAATTAGTTCAAAATGCAGCCTGTATCATATTTTAGTAATATCTTGCAGCTGATTATATTATTATTACTGAGTATTATTTTTAGTAATATTTTAAAACTAACTAGATCTTCAAAGCCACTTGTTATCGAAATTTGAATGTAAATGAAAAACCGTTTTTTGTCTTTACGTGCAAATATGAATATATGAATATGAATATGAATATGAATAGCATTATTAGATTCCCAAACAAATAAACAACATAAAAAACACATCGAAAAAATGTAATGCATATTACAGACGATAATCAACTACAAGCCCAACATCTAAAACACTACAGGCCTTTTGTATTAATGCCTAAATACTGTTGACTCATTTGGAATTGAATAGGGCCTAATTCGAAAATGCAATAATAGTTCATGAAATGCAAACGAACCTAACATGTATACAAGTTGTATTTTCTATGTCAGGCAAAGTTCTTCCAGTGCATTCATTGATAGTGATTCTTACCATATAATTAGTCCTAGGCTATAGTATATACCATCATTACATCATAAGGCCATCTTATATCAAGCCATCTATATATATATATATATATCTCTGCTCCCCAATATGTTGATTAATAATTTCCTCGTTCTGTTTAGATTGTAACTCCACTCTGTTAGAAACGTTTCCATTGAGGAGGAGAACGTCGGGAACAGCCAATAGGTTCGTTGGGTTGAAAACGAGCCAATCACGATTAAAACCGCGCGCACCCAAATAGTTCATAGGGGTGGCGCTCTAGCTCGAGCCTAGGAGAGAACCGTGGAGCGCTGGAGGTATACCGTCTGGGACTGTCACGTTGGGACATCTCTGTTCGATGCTGTATTGACCAATAATTAAGCAGCAGATTATCAGCGGTGTCTGTCAGTGCTGTTATACACAGTTCATCAGTCCAGAGCTCACTGACTAGTGACAAACTGCAAAAGGAGTGGATGGATGTTGCAAGACCGTTTGAATCGGCTCTGGAGCAGCCTGATTTGAGGTAAGTCAAAAGGGTTTACTCATTAAAATAAGATGTATTTTATTTTTATTTAACCTTTATTTAACTAGGCAAGTCAGTTAAGAACAAATTCGTATTTACAATGACAGCCTACCCCGGCCAAACCCGGACGATATAACTCGTTTTCGACACATCATATATTGGAGGGAGTAAACGTTATTGTTATTTTCTGTTTATTACTCATTTATATATTTATTCGCTATTTATTAAACTAGCATCTATGAAGACACTGGCGCACAGTATGATACATCATTCCATAGGGCTTTTAGAAGTTGCCCGCAGGATATAATGACAGATAAAATGTGATCATTATTTTAATTTCAGATTGTTCTTTCTGCAGTGAGGCAACCGTCGCGTGAGCCACAACTTGGAAAGAGGACATTGGGTACGAGGCACCGGGAGACAGATATGATGACGGATATCCCCGGTCCGGAGTTTGAGATCGACGTGGAGAGTCTGGAGACCGAGAGCGACGACCAGGACCAGCCGGACTACAGCTCCTCTCTGCCCAGCGCAGGGTACGAAGAGCCGGGGTCCAAGGGAGATAACAAGCAGCCGGGGACCACCAGCCCCGGGTTCAGCGAACCGAGGAAGCTTAGCCGGACGCCGAAGTGTGCCCGCTGCAGGAACCACGGCGTGGTGTCGTGTCTGAAGGGGCATAAGCGGTTCTGCCGCTGGAGGGACTGCCAGTGTGCCAACTGTCTATTGGTAGTGGAGAGACAGCGCGTCATGGCGGCTCAGGTGGCGCTACGGAGACAACAAGCTACAGAGGTGTGTGTGGAGCTTTCTCAAGTCTAATACATTACTATTATAAGGTGTGTGTGGAGCTTTCTAAAGTCTAATACATTACTATTATAAGGTGTGTGTGGAGCTTTCTAAAGTCTAATACATTACTATTATAAGGTGTGTGTGGAGCTTTCTAAAGTCTAATGCATTACTATTATAAGGTGTGTGTGGAGCTTTCTAAAGTCTAATACATTACTATTATAAGGTGTGTGTGGAGCTTTCTAAAGTCTAATACATTACTATTATAAGGTGTGTGTGGAGCTTTCTAAAGTCTAATACATTACTATTATAAGGTGTGTGTGGAGCTTTCTAAAGTCTAATACATTACTATTATAAGGTGTGTGTGGAGCTTTCTAAAGTCTAATGCATTACTATTATAAGGTGTGTGTGGAGCTTTCTAAAGTCTAATACATTACTATTATAAGGTGTGTGTGGAGCTTTCTAAAGTCTAATACATTACTATTATAAGGTGTGTGTGGAGCTTTCTAAAGTCTAATACATTACTATTATAAGGTGTGTGTGGAGCTTTCTAAAGTCTAATACATTACTATTATAAGGTGTGTGTGGAACTTTCTAAAGTCTAATACATTACTATTATAAGGTGTGTGTGGAGCTTTCTAAAGTCTAATACATTACTATTATAAGGTGTGTGTGGAGCTTTCTAAAGTCTAATACATTACTATTATAAGGTGTGTGTGGAGCTTTCTAAAGTCTAATACATTACTATTATAAGGTGTGTGTGGAGCTTTCTAAAGTCTAATACATTACTATTATAAGGTGGGTGTAAAACTTGTTCGTTTCATCAGCAACAATGTTTCCAAAACTGTAGATCTCTAATTTTTACATTTAAAAGTCTCCTTTTATTACCAGACAAATTAGTTTATAAAGTTTATTTTATTTATTTTCACACCAAGCAGTGTAACTGTGGGGATGATAACTCAGAATGGGCTACAAGAAACCTATCTAAATCGTAAATTCAAAACACTAAATATAAGCACATAAAAACACATCTTGGTATCACTTATCAAATATTTTCAAAACCTTGGGACTGGTTTTTATTTTATATATATTTAAACTTATTTAACTAGGCAAGTCAGCTAAGAACAAATTCTTATTTACAATGACAGCCTACCAACAGGGTCAGACCCTGGAGCAAATTAGGGTTAAGTGCCTTGCTCAAGGACACATAGACAGATTTTTCACCTTGTCGTTCAGGTATTCGAACCAGCGACCTTTGGGTTACTGGCCCAACGCTCCAACGGCTATAATAATACACAAACACCATAATATGGCCTCTGAAATCATGATTCTCATGTATTTATTCCTTCTGTAATTCTATCAGGATAAAAAGGGATTTTCTGGGAAGCAGATTCCAGCGGAGAGAAGAGTGATCTATCAGAGACACATCAGACCATCAACCATGCTGGCTAAGAGCATTCTGGAAGGTAAGGCTGTCCTGTCCTATCTTATCCTATCCTATCCTATCCTGTCCTGTCCTGTCCTGTCCTATCTTATCTTATCTTATCCTATCTTATCCTATCCTATCCTATCCTATGGTAAGGCAGCCTGTCCTGTTGACTAGTAATGGTGTTACTGAATCAACTGGTTGTAATAATGTTGCTTCATCTTTGTCTTTTTCTGTCTTGTAGCATTTCTTGGATTTCTGCTCCTTTCTGTTTCAGTCAAACCTCCTCCTCCTTTCTCTGTGGACAGTTTAACTTCCGTAAGCACATACCTGTTATAACATCTTTATTTTATAGGTTTCAGATATAACTTAGTGGGTACAATAAAATCTTAGATAAAAAACCTTTTAGTCTAAAGACCAAAATGAATTCTTACTAGTGTTCTAGTGTTCTAGTGTTCTAGTGTTCTAGTGTACTAGTGTTCTAGTGTTCTAGTGTTCTAGTGTTCTAGTGTTCTAGTGTTCTTCAATCTTCAACCGAGCGCCAGACATATGAAAGGACTTTTGTTAAATGTCTAAACCTTGATGATCCAATATGATCCAACTCCAGAATGTCACCTTTAATTCACTGTAATTAACACATCAAATCTAGCCCAGAATTAAATAGAATATTATATAGTATCATATTATTATATAAGTATTAAATAGTATTATATAGTATCTCTATGTTGTCTAACCTCCGCCCCTGTCCTGTCTCCTCTCAGGGTACCGTCCGGTGCAGGGTGACCCATACACGGGGGCCAGCCCCTCCCTCCCACCCCCCCTCAGCGATAGAATGAGGAAAAGGAGAGCATTTGCTGACAAAGAGCTGGAGAGTGTCATGCTGGAGAGAGAGTACAAGGAGAGAGAACTGCTAGAACCCTCCCAGACTGCTACAGCCTCTCTCTTCCCCAACAGTCTGGTCCGCCATGCTGCAGAGTACAAGTCCTACAAGACGGCCTACTCAGCTTCATCCCCGGAGGAGCCTCACTACAACAACAAGAACCTCTGTCACTTCCTGTCGCCCAGCTGTGTGGACCTCTCCCTGCAGTACGGTGCCAGCCCCGGCAACATGGAGCTCATCTCCTCCAATGTCTCCGTGGCGACCACCTATCGCCAGTACCCTCTGACCTCTCCGCTGACCTCTCCGCGGGGGTTCATGGTGTGGCCGCGTGGCCCCTCCCTTCTGTACCAGCAGTGCCTGCTCAATGCCACGGCCGTCCAGAACATGAAGCCAGGTGCTGCCTGGGAGCCCAGGATGATGGCCACCGCTGCAGAGAGCCTGTCGCTCGACCACCACGCCATGGCAACCACCACCCCCACCTCGGCCACCAAGATGAAGGGTTCGAGGTTCGCGGAGGGCCTCCCCGAGGGCTCTGACCCCCAGCTGCAGGACGGCCCTGCACAGTCCCAGGCTCCTCTCACCCATGGGGGGCACCGCGAACGATCAGCCTTCTCTCCCCCGAAGAGAGGCTTCGGACAGGCCTTCCCCCCTAGTACACCTCACCCCCAGCCTCACCCCCAGCCTCACCCTCACCCCCCCAGCCTCCAGTCTCATCCCCAGCCTCACCCTCACCCCCCCAGCCAGG
Organism: Thymallus thymallus; assembly: GCA_023634145.1. Classification (NCBI taxonomy): domain Eukaryota; kingdom Metazoa; phylum Chordata; class Actinopteri; order Salmoniformes; family Salmonidae; genus Thymallus; species Thymallus thymallus. The sequence continues at coordinate 589,104 of CM042402.1, read as the reverse complement.
AACATGTCCTGAACAAGCTGAGCAAGGACAGTGCCAAACACACGCTAACCATGAAGATCAACTCCTTCCACTCACTCATCCAGCAGACACTGAGTGACAAGGCTATGGCTGGGGCTGGAGAGAGAGAGAGGGCCGGGGCCGAGGTAGGAGCTGGGGCTGGGGAGAGAGCTGGGACTGGGGCCGGGGTTGAGCTCCGGGGCCCTTACTGTAAAGATCTGCTGGCGGAAGCAGCCAGAAAGTACCCTGAAGGACTTTCTAAGGACTTCTACAGTTTTAAAGATTCTGATAGATTCAGCAAGGAGTTCCTGTCTAAGTCAGCCGGGACCAAGGTCGTGTCCAGCGAGTCTCTGTCCTTCTCTGTCGAGGCCATTCTGAAGAGACCGTCAACTGCTATGAACAGAGCTTCACAGTAATAACAGTCATGTCTATCTGATGAAGAGGGACCAAAAACCTACCTGGGAATTTGTAATACTCTGGCCCATTTCTCTGCTTTGAGGTCTCCATTATCTGTTAAATAGTGACTATTTTGCACAAACCCCAAAATTTAGACTGGCCTACTGGTCAACAGATGGACCAACCATTTGCCGAACTACCCTATGGACAATCAATTTCTCTCTCTCTCACACACACACACACACAATAAGATGCATGTGTCTGTCACTGTGCTTGCTGTAGTAACGCCTCTGAGTACAGAAACACTTCAACCAGTAATGAAAATGTTTATATGGATATTATATTTTATAGGAGTGTCAAAATGTGAATCTCTTTATGGTGTAGAGTATTTAAATGTATCACTTTAAATGTGTCAATAAACTTATAAAGAGTTATAACCCCTATCGTATCAGGTTTGGTTTGTCAATATGTAGTGTGGTAACATTATATTTCATTTATTAACAATACTTAGGTAACACCTAACACTAATCTGATTAATTAACACTGTTGAGTTAACACCTAACACTAATCTGATTAATTAACACTGTTGAGTTAACACCTAACACTAATCTGATTAATTAACACTGTTGAGTTAACACCTAACACTAATCTGATTAATTAACACTGTTGAGTTAACACCTAACACTAATCTGATTAATTAACACTGTTGAGTTAACACCTAACACTAATCTGATTAATTAACACTGTTGAGTTAACACCTAACACTAATCTGATTAATTAACACTGTTGAGTTAACACCTAACACTAATCTGATTAATTAACACTGTTGAGTTAACACCTAACACTAATCTGATTAATTAACACTGTTGAGTTAACACCTAACACTAATCTGATTAATTAACACTGTTGAGTTAACACCTAACACTAATCTGATTAATTAACACTGTTGAGTTAACACCTAACACTAATCTGATTAATTAACACTGTTGAGTTAACACCTAACACTAATCTGATTAATTAACACTGTTGAGTTAACACCTAACACTAATCTGATTAATTAACACTGTTGAGTTAACACCTAACACTAATCTGATTAATTAACACTGTTGAGTTAACACCTAACACTAATCTGATTAATTAACACTGTTGAGTTAACACCTAACACTAATCTGATTAATTAACACTGTTGAGTTAACACCTAACACTAATCTGATTAATTAACACTGTTGAGTTAACACCTAACACTAATCTGATTAATTAACACTGTTGAGTTAACACCTAACACTAATCTGATTAATTAACACTGTTGAGTTAACACCTAACACTAATCTGATTAATTAACACTGTTGAGTTAACACCTAACACTAATCTATAACTGTAAAGTAACAATGTGACCATTATTAGAGACTGTTTCCTTTCCATCCCGTTGCCCCACACACACACACACACACACACACACACACACACACACACACACACACACACACACACACACACACACACACACACACACACACACACACACACACACACACACACACACACACACACACACACACACACACACACACACACACACACACACACACACACACACACACACACACACACACACACACACACACACACACACACACACACACACACACACACACACACACACACACACACACACACACACACACACACACACACACACACACACACACACACACACACACACACACACACACACACACACACACACACACACACACACACACACACACACACACACACACACACACACACACACACACACACACACACACACACACACACACACACACACACACACACACACACACACACACACACACACACACACACACACACACACACACACACACACACACACACACACACACACACACACACACACACACACACTCCCTGGCTACTAGATGTAAACAGGAACCATCTCTAGACAATCATTACACAAAAAGTAAGAGAGCCATGAGACCTTACATTCAGGTTAGTCCTTTATACCTGTTGTTGACCATGTTGTTGGGCCATGTTGTTGACCATGTTGTTAGGTCATGTTGTTGGGCCATGTTGTTGGCCATGTTGTTGGCCATGTTGTTGGCCATGTTGTTGGCCATGTTGTTGGCCATGTTGTTGACCATGTTGTTGACCATGTTGTTGACCATGTTGTTGACCATGTTGTTGACCATGTTGTTGGGCCATGTTGATGGGCCATGTTGATGGGCCATGTTGTTGGGCCATGTTGTTGGGCCATGTTGTTGACCATGTTGTTGACCATGTTGTTGGGCCATGTTGTTGACCATGTTGTTGGCCATGTTGTTGACCATGTTGTTGGCCATGTTGTTGACCATGTTATTGGTCATGTTGTTGACCATGTTGTTGGCCATGTTGTTGACCATGTTGTTGGGCCATGTTGTTGACCATGTTGTTGGCCATGTTGTTGACCATGTTATTGGCCATGTTGTTGACCATGTTGTTGACCATGTTGTTGGGCCATGTTGATGGGCCATGTTGATGGGCCATGTTGTTGGGCCATGTTGTTGACCATGTTGTTAGGTCATGTTGTTGGGCCATGTTGATGGGCCATGTTGATGGGCCATGTTGTTGGGCCATGTTGTTGACCATGTTGTTGACCATGTTGTTGACCATGTTGTTGGGCCATGTTGATGGGCCATGTTGATGGGCCATGTTGTTGGGCCATGTTGTTGGGCCATGTTGTTGACCATGTTGTTGACCATGTTGTTGGGCCATGTTGTTGACCATGTTGTTGGCCATGTTGTTGACCATGTTGTTGACCATGTTGTTGGCCATGTTGTTGGGTCATGTTGTTGGGCCATGTTGATGGGCCATGTTGTTGGGCCATGTTGATGGGCCATGTTGATGGGCCATGTTGTTGACCATGTTGTTGACCATGTTGTTGACCATGTTGTTGACCATGTTATGGGCCATGTTGATGGGCCATGTTGTTGGGCCATGTTGATGGGCCATGTTGATGGGCCATGTTGTTGGGCCATGTTGTTGGGCCATGTTGTTGACCATGTTGTTGACCATGTTGTTGACCATGTTGTTGGGCCATGTTGATGGGCCATGTTGATGGGCCATGTTGTTGGGCCATGTTGTTGGGCCATGTTGTTGACCATGTTGTTGACCATGTTGTTGGGCCATGTTGTTGACCATGTTGTTGGCCATGTTGTTGACCATGTTGTTGACCATGTTGTTGGCCATGTTGTTGGGTCATGTTGTTGGGCCATGTTGATGGCCATGTTGTTGACCATGTTGTTGACCATGTTGTTGGGCCATGTTGTTGACCATGTTGTTGGCCATGTTGTTGGGCCATGTTGTTGGGCCATGTTGATGGGCCATGTTGATGGGCCATGTTGTTGGGCCATGTTGTTGACCATGTTGTTGGCCATGTTGTTGACCATGTTGTTGACCATGTTGTTGACCATATTGTTAACCCCATGTTGTTGGGCCATGTTGTTGGCCATGTTGTTGACCATGTTGTTGACCATGTTGTTGGGCCATGTTGTTGACCATGTTGTTGACCTTGTTGTTTACCCCATGTTGTTGGGCCATGTTGTTGACCATGTTGTTGACCATGTTGTTGACCCCATGTTGTTGGGCCATGTTGTTGACCATGTTGTTGACCATGTTGTTGACCATGTTGTTGGGCCATGTTGTTGACCATGTTGTTGACCATGTTGTTGACCCCATGTTGTTGGGCCATGTTGTTGACCATGTTGTTGACCATGTTGTTGACCATGTTGTTGACCCCATGTTGTTTACCCCATGTTGTTGACCATGTTGTTGACCATGTTGTTGACCATGTTGTTGGCCAGAGATCATTGGGATTAAATCTCAAGAGAAGAGGGAAGAGTTGACGAGGAATGTAATGAATTTTCATTATGAGGTAAGAACCTGTAATCTCTTATGACTGCTTAGCTACTGTATGTTGAGCAATATATATCTGGTGAATTAATACAGTTAGCATTTACACTGCATTGCACTGCAGAATATTTCTTAGAAAGGCAGTTCATTTTCTCAGCTACAGTTCGTTGTTGTCTGGTTGCTGATCTTGGTCATGGAGATGTAGGTAGCTGGCAGTGTTTGTGTTGTCTTACAGTAGGTACCCAAGCTAATTCTTCAACTATGGAGTGGCTAGCTAACTACCTAGCTTGAGTTGGGTAATCTATCTATCTATCTATCTATCTATCTATCTATCTATCTATCTATCTATCTATCTATCTATCTATCTATCTATCTATCTATCTATCTATCTATCTATCTATCTATCTATCTATCTATCTATCTATCTATCTATCTATCTATATATTATTCACTGTGTTTATAGACTATATATTATTCACTGTGATTATAGACTATACATTATTCACTGTGTTTATATACTAAACATTATTCACTGTGTTTATAGACTATATATTATTCACTGTGTTTATAGACTATACATTATTCACTGTGTTTATATACTAAACATTATTCACTGTGTTTATAGACTATATATTATTCACTGTGTTTATAGACTATATATTATTCACTGTGTTTATAGACTATATATTATTCACTGTGTTTATATACTAAACATTATTCACTGTGTTTATAGACTATATATTATTCACTGTGTTTATATACTATACATTATTCACTGTGTTTATAGACTATATATTATTCACTGTGTTTATAGACTATATATTATTCACTGTGTTTATAGACTATATATTATTCACTGTGTTTATATACTAAACATTATTCACTGTGTTTATAGACTATATATTATTCACTGTGTTTATATACTATACATTATTCACTGTGTTTATATACTATATATTATTCACTGTGTTTATATACTAAACATTATTCACTGTGTTTATATACTATACATTATTCACTGTGTTTATAGACTATAAATTATTCACTGTGTTTATAGACTATATATTATTCACTGTGTTTATATACTATATATTATTCACTGTGTTTATATACTATATATTATTCACTGTGTTTATATACTATATATTATTCACTGTGTTTATATACTAAACATTATTCACTGTGTTTATATACTATACATTATTCACTGTGTTTATAGACTATATATTATTCAAACCAGGTTCAATATTAGCATGCTAACATTAGGCAATAACTAGCAAAGCAAATGGCTCTGAGATACTAATTCTATTACTACACAGATCATAAACGTAACATCAGCAGGCTAATGTTAGCTATTTAGCTTAGAGTACAATTTCACTTGAAATGAAAATGACTTTCTGTCAAAATTAGAAACATGTAATACCTGAAAATGTATCTAGCTAGACTATCGTACTCGTATACATGGAATGGAAGCGTGTCTCTGTCACGATGCCATGGTTGACCTTAGTTTGAAGATGTAATCCAGACAGGTGTTTTCTCCATCATACTCTAATAACACTGATTTCTAAACCTGGTCCTCCAGAAAGTAGAGAGCAACACTTGCAGTTCTACCAGGCGATATATCTTTTTAAAAGCAGCGTTAGACAGGATGACCAACACATACTGACCAGCTCAGATAGACAGAAGCCTTCTATATGGCAGACCAATATGAACTCACCTCTCGGCATGTCCAGTCCACTCATTATCTCAGCCAATCATGGCTAGCGGGAAGGTTGCTGACTTTTCTGTGGCTTAACCAACAAGGCTCATAATTTAACAATTGTATTAGTATTTACAGATGGCATACACGTTTGTTACTAAGGCACATGAAAGTTCACATGTTCCAGAAGGCATTTCTGCCAAAAAACGCATTTTGACAAAAGACTTAACACAGGTCTGAGTGGACAGTAGGTTGTACTGTGTCTGGACTTAACACAGGTCTGAGTGGACAGTAGGTTGTACTGTGTCTGGACTTAACACAGGTCTGAGTGGACAGTAGGTTGTACTGTGTCTGGATTTAACACAGGTCTGAGTGGACAGTAGGTTGTACTGTGTCTGGATTTAACACAGGTCTGAGTGGACAGTAGGTTGTACTGTGTCTGGATTTAACACAGGTCTGAGTGGACAGTAGGTTGTACTGTGTCTGGACTTAACACAGGTCTGAGTGGACAGTAGGTTGTACTGTGTCTGGATTTAACACAGGTCTGAGTGGACAGTAGGTTGTACTGTGTCTGGATTTAACACAGGTCTGAGTGGACAGTAGGTTGTACTGTGTCTGGATTTAACACAGGTCTGAGTGGACAGTAGGTTGTACTGTGTCTGGATTTAACACAGGTCTGAGTGGACAGTAGGTTGTACTGTGTCTGGATTTAACACAGGTCTGGACATGATACCCAGCACGTATAGCTTCAAGCTCTTGTTACTTTCCCTCTCAAACTTTATATGATCTGTCAACTGAACCAAGCACTGTTCACACAGCAGCACAACATGTGATTTACACATTTCACTAAGTAAACATTTCAAAAAATTTAAATTTACATTTAGCCAAGTGACATATATCCTGAATGATCCTGAAGTTTGAAACAAATGAACAGTAATATCTGGAACATACAGTACAGGAGAATGAGCCACAATTCTCATCACCAACGAACTGTCATGATCCAAGCACACCAAGACAGTTGTGAAGAGGACACAACAACGCCCCCTCAGGAGGCTGAACAGATTTGGCATGGGTCCTCAGATCCTCAAAAAGTTATACAGCTGCACCATCGAGAGCATCCTGACTGGTTGCATCACTGCCTAATATGGCAACTGCTCGGCCTCCGACCGCAAGGCACTACACTCTATACCAGGCGGTGTCAGAGGAAGGCCCTAAAAATTGTCAAAGACTCCAGCCACCACTGTCATAGACTGTTCTCTCTGCTACCGCACGGCAGCGGTACCGGAGCGCCAGGTCTAGGTCCAAAAGGCTGCTTAACACTGCAGCTACTCTGTTTATTATCTATACATAGTCACTTTACCCCTACCTACATGTACATATTACCTCAACTACCAACACTGCTGCTACTCTGTTTATTATCTATGTATAGTCACTTTACCCCTACCTACATGTACATATTACCTCAACTACCAACACTGCTGCTACTCTGTTTATTATCTATGTATAGTCACTTTACCCCTACCTACATGTACATATTACCTCAACTACCAACACTGCTGCTACTCTGTTTATTATCTATGTATAGTCACTTTACCCCTACCTACATGTACATATTACCTCAACTACCAACACTGCTGCTACTCTCTGTTTATTATCTATGTATAGTCACTTTACCCCTACCTACATGTACATATTACCTCAACTACCAACACTGCTGCTACTCTGTTTATTATCTATGTATAGTCACTTTACCCCTACCTACATGTACATATTACCTCAACTACCAACACTGCTGCTACTCTGTTTATTATCTATGTATAGTCACTTTACCCCTACCTACATGTACATATTACCTCAACTACCAACACTGCTGCTACTCTGTTTATTATCTATGTATAGTCACTTTACCCCTACCTACATGTACATATTACCTCAACTACCAACACTGCTGCTACTCTCTGTTTATTATCTATGCATAGTCACTTTACCCCTACCTACATGTACATATTACCTCAACTACCAACACTGCTGCTACTCTGTTTATTATCTATGTATAGTCACTTTACCCCTACCTACATGTACATATTACCTCAACTACCAACACTGCTGCTACTCTGTTTATTATCTATGTATAGTCACTTTACCCCTACCTACATGTACATATTACCTCAACTACCAACACTGCTGCTACTCTCTGTTTATTATCTATGTATAGTCACTTTACCCCTACCTACATGTACATATTACCTCAACTACCAACACTGCTGCTACTCTGTTTATTATCTATCCTGATTGACTAGTCACTTTACCCCTACCTACATGTATATATTACCTCAACTACCAACACTGCTGCTACTCTGTTTATTATCTATCCTGATTGACTAGTCACTTTACCCCTACCTACATGTACATATTACCTCAACTACCAACACTGCTGCTACTCTGTTTATTATCTATGTATAGTCACTTTACCCCTACCTACATGTACATATTACCTCAACTACCAACACTGCTGCTACTCTGTTTATTATCTATGTATAGTCACTTTACCCCTACCTACATGTACATATTACCTCAACTACCAACACTGCTGCTACTCTGTTTATTATCTATGTATAGTCACTTTACCCCTACCTACATGTACATATTACCTCAACTACCAACACTGCTGCTACTCTGTTTATTATCTATGTATAGTCACTTTACCCCTACCTACATGTACATATTACCTCAACTACCAACACTGCTGCTACTCTGTTTATTATCTATGTATAGTCACTTTACCCCTACCTACATGTACATATTACCTCAACTACCAACACTGCTGCTACTCTCTGTTTATTATCTATGTATAGTCACTTTACCCCTACCTACATGTACATATTACCTCAACTACCAACACTGCTGCTACTCTGTTTATTATCTATGTATAGTCACTTTACCCCTACCTACATGTACATATTACCTCAACTACCAACACTGCTGCTACTCTGTTTATTATCTATGTATAGTCACTTTACCCCTACCTACATGTACATATTACCTCAACTACCAACACTGCTGCTACTCTGTTTATTATCTATGTATAGTCACTTTACCCCTACCTACATGTACATATTACCTCAACTACCAACACTGCTGCTACTCTCTGTTTATTATCTATGTATAGTCACTTTACCCCTACCTACATGTACATATTACCTCAACTACCAACACTGCTGCTACTCTGTTTATTATCTATGTATAGTCACTTTACCCCTACCTACATGTACATATTACCTCAACTACCAACACTGCTGCTACTCTGTTTATTATCTATGTATAGTCACTTTACCCCTACCTACATGTACATATTACCTCAACTACCAACACTGCTGCTACTCTGTTTATTATCTATGTATAGTCACTTTACCCCTACCTACATGTACATATTACCTCAACTACCAACACTGCTGCTACTCTGTTTATTATCTATGTATAGTCACTTTACCCCTACCTACATGTACATATTACCTCAACTACCAACACTGCTGCTACTCTGTTTATTATCTATGTATAGTCACTTTACCCCTACCTACATGTACATATTACCTCAACTACCAACACTGCTGCTACTCTGTTTATTATCTATGTATAGTCACTTTACCCCTACCTACATGTACATATTACCTCAACTACCAACACTGCTGCTACTCTCTGTTTATTATCTATGTATAGTCACTTTACCCCTACCTACATGTACATATTACCTCAACTACCAACACTGCTGCTACTCTGTTTATTATCTATGTATAGTCACTTTACCCCTACCTACATGTACATATTACCTCAACTACCAACACTGCTGCTACTCTGTTTATTATCTATGTATAGTCACTTTACCCCTACCTACATGTACATATTACCTCAACTACCAACACTGCTGCTACTCTGTTTATTATCTATGTATAGTCACTTTACCCCTACCTACATGTACATATTACATCAACTACCAACACTGCTGCTACTCTGTTTATTATCTATGTATAGTCACTTTACCCCTACCTACATGTACATATTACCTCAACTACCAACACTGCTGCTACTCTGTTTATTATCTATGTATAGTCACTTTACCCCTACCTACATGTACATATTACCTCAACTACCAACACTGCTGCTACTCTCTGTTTATTATCTATGTATAGTCACTTTACCCCTACCTACATGTACATATTACCTCAACTACCAACACTGCTGCTACTCTCTGTTTATTAACTATGTATAGTCACTTTACCCCTACCTACATATACATATTATGTATGTATATAGCCTCCTCACATTGACTCTGTACTGGTACCCCTGTATATAGCCTCCTCACATTGACTCTGTACTGGTACCCCTGTATATAGCCTCCTCACATTGACTCTGTACTGGTACCCCTGTATATAGCCTCCTCACATTGACTCTGTACTGGTACCCCTGTATATAGCCTCCTCACATTGACTCTGTACTGGTACCACCTGTATATAGCCTCCTCACATTGACTCTGTACTGGTACCCCTGTATATAGCCTCCTCACATTGACTCTGTACTGGTACCCCTGTATATAGCCTCCTCACATTGACTCTGTACTGGTACCACCTGTATATAGCCTCCTCACATTGACTCTGTACTGGTACACCTGTATATAGCCTCCTCACATTGACTCTGTACTGGTACTTCCTGTATATAGCCTCCTCACATTGACTCTGTACTGGTACCCCTGTATATAGCCTCCTCACATTGACTCTGTACTGGTACTTCCTGTATATAGCCTCCTCACATTGACTCTGTACTGGTACCCCTGTATATAGCCTCCTCACATTGACTCTGTACGGGTACTTCCTGTATATAGCCTCCTCACATTGACCCTGTACTGGTACCACCTGTATATAGCCTCCTCACATTGACTCTGTACTGGTACTTCCTGTATATAGCCTCCTCACATTGACTCTGTACTGGTACCCCTGTATATAGCCTCCTCACACTGACTCTGTACTGGTACCCCTGTATATAGCCTCCTCACATTGACTCTGTACTGGTACCACCTGTATATAGCCTCCTCACATTGACTCTGTACTGGTACCACCTGTATATAGCCTCCTCACACTGACTCTGTACTGGTTCTTCCTGTATATAGCCTCCTCACATTGACTCTGTACTGGTACTTCCTGTATATAGCCTCCTCACATTGACTCTGTACTGGTACTTCCTGTATATAGCCTCCTCACATTGACTCTGTACTGGTACTTCCTGTATATAGCCTCCTCACATTGACTCTGTACTGGTACCACCTGTATATAGCCTCCTCACATTGACTCTGTACTGGTACACCTGTATATAGCCTCCTCACATTGACTCTGTACTGGTACTTCCTGTATATAGCCTCCTCACATTGACTCTGTACTGGTACCCCTGTATATAGCCTCCTCACATTGACTCTGTACTGGTACTTCCTGTATATAGCCTCCTCACATTGACTCTGTACTGGTACTTCCTGTATATAGCCTCCTCACATTGACTCTGTACTGGTACTTCCTGTATATAGCCTCCTCACATTGACTCTGTACTGGTACCACCTGTATATAGCCTCCTCACATTGACTCTGTACTGGTACTTCCTGTATATAGCCTCCTCACATTGACTCTGTACTGGTACCACCTGTATATAGCCTCCTCACATTGACTCTGTACTGGTACTTCCTGTATATAGCCTCCTCACATTGACTCTGTACTGGTACTTCCTGTATATAACCTCCTCACATTGACTCTGTACTGGTACCCCTGTATATAGCCTCCTCACATTGACTCTGTACTGGTACCACCTGTATATAGCCTCCTCACATTGACTCTGTACTGGTACTTCCTGTATATAGCCTCCTCACATTGACTCTGTACTGGTACCACCTGTATATAGCCTCCTCACATTGACTCTGTACTGGTACTTCCTGTATATAGCCTCCTCACATTGACTCTGTACTGGTACACCTGTATATAGCCTCCTCACATTGACTCTGTACTGGTACACCTGTATATAGCCTCCTCACATTGACTCTGTACTGGTACTTCCTGTATATAGCCTCCTCACATTGACTCTGTACTGGTACTTCCTGTATATAGTCTCCTCACATTGACTCTGTACTGGTACTTCCTGTATATAGCCTCCTCACATTGACTCTGTACTGGTACTTCCTGTATATAGCCTCCTCACATTGACTCTGTACTGGTACCACCTGTATATAGCCTCCTCACATTGACTCTGTACTGGTACCCCCTGTATATAGCCTCCTCACATTGACTCTGTACTGGTACTTCCTGTATATAGCCTCCTCACATTGACTCTGTACTGGTACTTCCTGTATATAGCCTCCTCACATTGACTCTGTACTGGTACTTCCTGTATATAGCCTCCTCACATTGACTCTGTACTGGTACTTCCTGTATATAGCCTCCTCACATTGACTCTGTACTGGTACTTCCTGTATATAGCCTCCTCACATTGACTCTGTACTGGTACTTCCTGTATATAGCCTCCTCACATTGACTCTGTGCTGGTACTTCCTGTATATAGCCTCCTCACATTGACTCTGTGCTGGTACTTCCTGTATATAGCCTCCTCACATTGACTCTGTACTGGTACTTCCTGTATATATCCTCCTCACATTGACTCTGTACTGGTACTTCCTGTATATATCCTCCTCACATTGACTCTGTACTGGTACTTCCTGTATATATCCTCCTCACATTGACTCTGTACTGGTACTTCCTGTATATATCCTCCTCACATTGACTCTGTACTGGTACTTCCTGTATATAGCCTCCTCACATTGACTCTGTACTGGTACCCCTGTATATAGCCTCCTCACATTGACTCTGTACTGGTACTTCCTGTATATAGCCTCCTCACATTGACTCTGTACTGGTACTTCCTGTATATAGCCTCCTCACATTGACTCTGTACTGGTACTTCCTGTAAGCGTGGCAAGAAATTACGTTTCTTTTTTTTTTTTTTTTAACTGTTATTTAACAAGGCAAGTCAGTTAAGACCAAATTTTGATTTACAATGACGGCCTCCAACGGCCAAACACGGACGATGCTGGGACAATTGTGCGCCGCCCTACGTGTATGGTGGAGATCTCCCTGGCTACATACTCTCTCAGCCCTGATAATAACAGAACCTTTGGCTGGTCCAGCCATGACTCTATTGATTTATTGCTTTTATTACACTCAGAGTTGTCATTACCCGTGACATCCCTCCCTCCCTCCCTCCCTCCCTCCCTCCCTCCCTCCCTCCCTCCCTCCCTCCCTCCCTCCAGGTGTTAAACCGAACCACCTTTCTGTCTGATGACTTTATCGCTCCATTGCCTGAGCACACAGTTTTGTGATATGCTACAGTACTCTGCAGATTAACAACCTATTAGCTGAGAGGTATGTAAACCTCCCTAGCTGAGCCCTACATGGAACCCACACAGAAGCCTCATCACAGGTTGTTGTGACTTTGAGGATAAATGGTGTATGGTATATTTAGTGTTGGCGCTCACAGGGCATGAAGACAAGGTTTGAGCAGGGCTGAGGCTAGGGCTAGGAAGAAGGCTAGGATCAGTATTCATTCCTGTTCTCTCCCCACCAGCACCAGCAACAGTAGCAGTACAAGCAGCAGCAGTAGTAGCAGTAGAAGTAGCAGAAGTGGAAGCTGCAGCAGCAGTAGTAGTAATATTGGTAGCAGCAGTAGTAGTAGTAGTAGCAGTAGTAGAAGTAGTAGTAGTAGTAGTAGTAGTAGTAGTAGTAGCAGTAGTAGTAGTAGCAATAGTAGTAGTAGTAGTAGTATAGTAGTAGTAGTAGTAGTAGTAGTAGCAGTAGTAGTAGTAGCAGTAGTAGTAGTAGTAGTAGTAGCAGTAGCAGTAGTAGTAGTAGCAGTAGTAGTAGTAGTAGTAGTAGTAGTAGTAGTAGTAGTAGTAGTAGTAGCAGTAGTAGTAGTAGCAGTAGTAGCAGTAGTATCAGTAGTAGTAGTAGTAGTATCAGTAGTATCAGTAGTAGTAGTAGTAGTAGTAGTAGCAGTAGTATCAGTAGTATCAGTAGTAGCAGTAGTAGTAGCAGTAGTATCAGTAGTAGTAGTAGTAATAGTAGCAGTAGTAGTAGTAGCATTAGTATCAGTAGTAGTAGCTGTATCAGTAGTATCAGTAGTAGTAGTAGTAGCAGTAGTATCAGTAGTAGTAGTAGTAGTATCAGTAGTATCAGTAGTAGTAGCAGTATCAGTAGTAGTAGTAGTAGTAGTAGTAGTATCAGTAGTATCAGTAGTAGCAGTATCAGTAGTAGTAGTATCTGTAGTATCAGTAGTAGCAGTATCAGTAGTAGTAGTAGTAGCTGTATCAGTAGTATCAGTAGTAGTAGTAGTATCAGTAGTAGTAGTAGTAGTAGTAGTAGTAGTAGTATCAGTAGTATCAGTAGTAGTAGTAGTAGTAGCAGCAGTAGTATCAGTAGTATCAGTAGAATCAGTAATAGTAGTAGTATCAGTAGAAGTAGTAGTAGTATCAGATGTTAGAGCTGACATCAGATCAGTGTTAGGACAGGGCTGTTAGAACTGTTAGAGATGTTAGAGCTGACATCAGATCAGTGTGAGGACAGGGCTGTTAGAACTGTTAGAGATGTTAGAGCTGACATCAGATCAGTGTGAGGACAGGGCTGTTAGAACTGTTAGAGATGTTGGAGGTGACATCAGATCAGTGTGAGGACAGGGCTGTTAGAGATGTTAGAGCTGACATCAGATCAGTGTGAGGACAGGGCTGTTAGAGATGTTAGAGCTGACATCAGATCAGTGTGAGGACAGGGCTGTTAGAGATGTTAGAGCTGACATCAGATCAGTGTGAGGACAGGGCCTGTGGGCTCAGTCACATCTGACACACACACATGCAGGATAAGGGCTCAGGCAGCGCAGGTACTGGGACTGGGAATACCCACCCATTAAACACACTCACATGCAGGCACACACACACACACACACACACACACACACACACACACACACACACACACACACACACACACACACACACACACACACACACACACACACACACACACACACACACACACACACACACACACACACACACACACACACACACACACGCACACACAACACTTTTCTTATGATGCATCTGAGTGAAGTTTTGTATCAGTATGTTTTGTTGTTCTAGGTGTTCTAGGTGTTCTAGGTGTTCTAGGTGTTCTAGGTGTTCCAGGTGTTCTAGGTGTTCTAGGTGTTCTAGGTGTTCCAAGCAGCACCCCAGCCTCCAGGTGCTGAGCTACTGGCTACACTCTAGATGACACTTCATCCACAAGACAACAACAGCTGAGCAACCAGAGTAGTGTAAGGCTTAGTGTTATGGTTAGGGTTTCTGTTCCTCTAAAGCCAAAGGTCATTGGTTGTGTAGAGCTGCTGTTCAGAGTAAAATAAATATAAAGTCTCCTGAGACCATCACTGCTGAGGCATGGCGCAGGATTTGCTATTCTAAAAGCAACATGTAAATACTATGGAAAAATGCTTTGTGTTGCATTTTGTCCCAAAGAAAATACCTGTTTTGTCTACGCTGATGTAGCACGATAACTATCTTTGTTATCATCCTAGTAGCATTATGATAACACCGTTACTATCAATAGAGACAGAGTGTTGAAGAGGGAGAGAAAGAGGGGGAGGAGAAGGGGGAGAGGGGAGAAGAGGAGGAGGAGGAGGGGGAGAGGGGGAGGAGGAGAGGAGGTCGGGAGAGGGAGAGGGAGAGAAGAGAAGAGGAGGAGGACGATGAGGAGGGGGAGAGGGAGAGGGAGAGAAGAGGAGGAGGTGGAAGAGGTGGAGGGGAGAAGAGGAGGAAGAGAAGGGGGAGAGAGCGAGAAGAGGCGGAGGAGGGGGAGAAGAGGGGAAGGAGGAGAAGGAGAAGAAGAGGAGGAGGAGGAGGAGAAGAGGAGAAGAGGAGGAGGAGGAGGAGGAGGAGGAGGAGGAGGCAGGGAAAGAGAGAGACGAGGAGGAGGAGGGGGAGGAGGGGGAGAAGAGGAAGAGAGGGAGAAGAGGATGAAGAGGAGGAGGAGGAGGAGGAGGAGAAGAGGAGGAGATGGAGGAGAGGGAGAAGAGGAGGAGGTTAGAGTGTTTTCTAGAACAATATTATATACATAGATGTGTGCTTTCTAGGAGACTATTATATACATAGATGTGTGTTTTCTAGAAGAACATTATATACATAGATGTGTGTTTTCTAGAAGAACATTATATACATAGATGTGTGTTTTCTAGGAGACTATTATACCCAGGTGTTGTTTCAAGGTCACAACATCTAGTGTGGTCAGCTTGTTGTTGTAGAAGATAATGTTTACTCAATAACCTACCTTGGGAATTAAAGGGTTAATAACCTACCTGTGGAAATAAAGAGTAATAACCTACCTGTGTAAATAAAGGGTTAATAACCTACCTGTGGAAATAAAGAGTAGTAACCTACCTGTGGAAATAAAGCGTTAATAACCTACCTGTGGAAATAAAGAGTAATAACCTACCTGTGGAAATAAAGAGTAATAACCTACCTGTGGAAATAAAGAGTAATAACCTACCTGTGGAAATAAAGAGTAATAACCTACCTGTGTAAATAAAGAGTAATAACCTACCTGTGGAAATAAAGAGTAATAACCTACCTGTGGAAATAAAGAGTAATAACCTACCTGTGGAAATAAAGAGTAATAACCTACCTGTGGAAATAAAGAGTAATAACCTACCTGTGGAAATAAAGGGTTAATAACCTACCTGGTTAAATATTGGGTTATTAACCTACCTGGTTAAATATTGGGTTATTAACCTACCTGGTTAAATATTGGGTTATTAACCTACCTGGTTAAATATTGGGTTATTAACCTACCTCGTAAAATATTGGGTTATTAACCTACCTCGTAAAATATTGGGTTATTAACCTACCTCGTAAAATATTGGGTTATTAACCTACCTGGTTAAATATTGGGTTATTAACCTACCTCGTAAAATATTGGGTTATTAACCTACCTGGTTAAATATTGGGTTATTAACCTACCTCGTAAAATATTGGGTTATTAACCTACCTCGTAAAATATTGGGTTATTAACCTACCTCGTAAAATATTGGGTTATTAACCTACCTCGTAAAATATTGGGTTATTAACATACCTTTGCTGTGTATAAAATAACTTCAAAGGTTAGACTTGTTAAAGCTGCAATATATAACTTGTTGGGCAAGTTCATTCTCATTGAAAGCAAGTGTAAGAAGTGGTAGTTCAAATCCAATCCCATTTTATTTTTCACATGCGCCAAATACAAGTGTAGACCTTATCGTTAAATGCTTACTTATAATCCCTTAATCAACAATGCAGTTTTAAGAAAATAGATTTAAGAATACACCAATAAAAAAAAAAATATATATATATAACGATAATAAAAACAAAGAAATATTAATCAAATTGTAAATATTATTTTGTTGTTGAAAAAAACAGTTTCATTTTTGCGGTTTTAAAACAGCTGAAAATACAATATGTTTGGTTACAAAATATACTTCACACTGGTTTAGATGTTCAATGATTCTCTTCTCTATACTTGTTTGTTTTGTCACATAAACTGAAATGAGGAGAACTATTAGAATTTTAGCATCCAGGAAATAGAACATCTTCAAATAAATGTTGTATAGGAATCCTTAGATTGAGATTATATCCACCTGAAACCAAATTACACCCCAAAACCATGTGCCTGCCTATGATTGATTGAAGGGGTGATCCTGCCTGTTTGTAACCTTTTTGAAGGAGCTGTGGTTTCAGGTCATGACTTTTTGTCCCATTAGAAACTAACCAAGTGAGTCGTCAGCATCCTGCTTTCTCCCTGCTCTCTCCTGGTCTCATCCCCTCTCTCCTGGGGCCTGGGAAGCCTATTCTTCCCCCTCTCCGCCCAGGGCACCAACACAGTCAGGAAACGAATACAAACAGAGCATTGATGACAGATGAGATCAGCTGGTGGAAGAGGGGATCACATGACACTGCATGAGAATGACTAGCTGTGAGACAGAACACAGAGGTGTTGGGGTGATGGAGGGATAAAACAACACAAATGCAATAGAAATACTAATGAATGATATCAAAGCACCTCACCGGCCAACTCTCACTCCTCCGAAGGTTCTGCTGGGATGAGGAAGGATGAGGAAGGTAGTTGTGACTGGGAGGGGCAGCAATCTCTAGCCATGTTCTAAAATTGTTTACAGGTTGGCAGGTAGCCGAGTGGTTAGAGCTTTGGTCCCGTAACCGAAAGGTTGATCGATTGAATCCCCGAGCTGACAAGGTAAAAATATGTCGTTCTGCCCCTGAACAATGCAGTTAACCCCCTGTTCCTAGGCCGTCATTGTAAATAAGAATTAGTTTTTAACTGATTTGCCTAGTTAAATAAAATAAAACATTTTATAGAGAGGTATGGATGGATGTGATATCCAGCCCTGTTATAAATAATAAGAATTTGTTCTTAACTGACTTGCCTAGTAAAATAAAGGTTAAATAAAAAATAAATAAATCAAGCCTGTTATAAAGGCATAAATGGGATCAGGCCTGTTATAAAGGTATGAATGGGATCAGGCCTGTTATAAAGTTATGGATGGGATCAGGCCTGTTATAAAGGTATGGATGTGATCTGGCCTGTTAGAAAGGTATGAATGTGATCAGGCCTGTTATAAAGGTATGAATGTGATCAGGCCTGTTATAAAGGTATGGATGTGATCAGGTCTGTTATAAAGGTATGGATGTGATCAGGCCTGTTATAAAGGTATGAATGTGATCAGGTCTGTTATAAAGGTATGTATGTGATCAGGCCTGTTATAAAGGTATGAATGTGATCAGGCCTGTTATAAAGGTATGGATGTGATCAGGCCTGTTATAAAGGTATGGATGTGATCAGGTCTGTTATAAAGGTATGGATGTGATCAGGCCTGTTATAAAGGTATGGATGGGATCAAGCAAGTGGGCCAGCGGACACCTCCAGACTCACTCCTATACCCAACACCTATAACCCAGCCCTATACCCCAGCCCTATAACCCAGCCCTATAACCCAGCTCTATACCCCAGCTCTATACCCCAGCCCTATACCCCAACACCTATAACCCAGGCCTATACCCCAGCCCTACTCCTATACCCCAGCCCTATAACCCAGCTCTATACCCCAGCCCTATACCCCAACACCTATAACCCAGCTCTATACCCCAGCCCTATACCCCAACACCTATAACCCAGCTCTATACCCCAGCCCTATACCCCAACACCTATAACCCAGGCCTATACCCCAGCCCTACTCCTATACCCCAGCCCTATACCCCAGCCCTACTCCTATACCCCAGCCCTATACCCCAGCCCTACTCCTATACCCCAGCCCTACTCCTATACCCCAGCCCTATACCCCAGCCCTACTCCTATACCCCAGCCCTATACCCCAGCCCTACTCCTATACCCCAGCCCTACTCCTATACCCCAGCCCTATACCCCAGCCCTACTCCTATACCCCAGCCCTATAACCCAGCCCTATACCCCAGCCCTATACCCCAGCCCTACTCCTATATCCCAGCCCTATACCCCAGCCCTACTCCTATACCCCAGCCCTATAACCCAGGCCTATACCCCAGCCTATACCCCAGCCCTACTCCTATATCCCAGCCCTATACCCCAGCCCTACTCCTATATCCCAGCCCTATACCCCAGCCCTACTCCTATACCCCAGCCCTATAACCCAGGCCTATACCCCAGCCTATACCCCAGCCCTACTCCTATATCCCAGCCCTATACCCCAGCCCTACTCCTATACCCCAGCCCTACTCCTATACCCCAGCCCTATACCCCAGCCCTACTCCTATACCCCAGCCCTATACCCCAGCCCTATACCCCAGCCCTACTCCTATATCCCAGCCCTATACCCCAGCCCTACTCCTATACCCCAGCCCTACTCCTATATCCCAGCCCTATACCCCAGCCCTACTCCTATACCCCAGCCCTATACCCCAGCCCTACTCCTATACCCCAGCCCTATACACCAGCCCTATACCCCCAACACTTATAACCCAGGCCTATACCCCAGCCCTACTCCTATATCCCAGCCCTATAACCCCAACACCTATAACCCAGGCCTATACCCCAGCCCTATACCCCAGCCCTACTCCTATACCCCAGCCCTATACCCCAGCCTTACTCCTATACCCCAGCCCTACTCCTATACCCCAGCCCTATACCCCAGCCCTACTCCTATACCCCAGCCCTATACCCCAGCCCTACTCCTATACCCCAGCCCTACTCCTATACCCCAGCCCTATACCCCAGCCCTACTCCTATACCCCAGCCCTATAACCCAGCCCTATACCCCAGCCCTATACCCCAGCCCTACTCCTATATCCCAGCCCTATACCCCAGCCCTACTCCTACACCCCAGCCCTACTCCTATACCCCAGCCCTATACCCCAGCCCTACTCCTATATCCCAGCCCTATACCCCAGCCCTACTCCTATACCCCAGCCCTATACCCCAGCCCTATACCCCAGCCCTACTCCTATATCCCAGCCCTATACCCCAGCCCTACTCCTATACCCCAGCCCTACTCCTATATCCCAGCCCTATACCCCAGCCCTACTCCTATACCCCAGCCCTATACCCCAGCCCTACTCCTATACCCCAGCCCTATACCCCAGCCCTATACCCCAGCCCTATACCCCAGCCCTATACCCCCAACACCTATAACCCAGGCCTATACCCCAGCCCTACTCCTATATCCCAGCCCTATAACCCCAACACCTATAACCCAGCCCTATACCCCAGCCCTATACCCCAGCCCTACTCCTATACCCCAGCCCTATACCCCAGCCCTACTCCTATACCCCAGCCCTACTCCTATACCCCAGCCCCACACCTGTAACCCAGCCCTATAACCCAGCCCTATAACCCAGCCCCACACCTATACCCCAGCCCTATACCCCAGCCCTATAACCCAGCCCTATAACCCCAGCCCTATAACCCAGCCCTATAACCCTAACCCTATACCCCAGCCCTATACCCCAGCCCTATACCCCAGCCCTATAACCCAGCCTTATACCCCAGCCCTATAACCCAGCCCTATACCCCAGCCCTATACCCCAGCCCTATACCCCAGCCCTATACCCCAGCCCTATACCCCAGCCCTATACCCCAGCCCTATACCCCAGCCCTATAACCCAGCCCTATAACCCAGCCCCATACCTATAGGAAATTTATAAATCAGTATAGGCAGTATATAAATCAGTATAGGCAATATATAAATCAGTATTGGCAGTATATAAATCAGTAGAGGCAGTATATAAATCAGTATAGGAAATATATAAATCAGCATAGGCAGTATATAAATCAGTATAGGCAGTATTTAAATCAGTATAGGAAATATATAAATCAGTATAGTCAATATATAAATCAGTATAGGAAATATAAAAATCAGTATAGGCAATTTATAAATCAGTATAGGCAATATATAAATCAGTATAGGCAATATATAAATCATACTGGAAATATATAAATCATACTGGAAATATATAAATCAGTATAGGAAATATATAAATCAGTATAGGCAATATATAAATCATACTGGAAATATATAAATCAGTATAGGCAATATATAAATCAGTATAGGCAATATATAAATCAGTATAGGTAATATTTAAATCTGTATAGGCAATATATAAATCAGTATAGGCAATATATAAATCAGTATAGGCAATATATAAATCAGTATAGGCAGTATTTAAATCAGTATAGGAAATATATAAATCAGTATAGGCAATATATAAATCAGTATAGGCAATATATAAATCAGTATAGGCAATATATAAATCAGTATAGGCAGTATATAAATCAGTATAGGCAATATATAAATCAGTATAGGAAATATAAAAATCAGTATAGGCAATATATAAATCAGTATAGGCAATATATAAATCAGTATAGGCAGTATATAAATCAGTATAGGCAATATATAAATCAGTATAGGAAATATAAAAATCAGTATAGGAAATATAAAAATCAGTATAGGCAATATATAAATCAGTATAGGCAATATATAAATCAGTATAGGCAATATATAAATCATACTGGAAATATATAAATCATACTGGAAATATATAAATCAGTATTGGAAATATATAAATCAGTATTGGAAATATATAAATCAGTATAGGCAATATATAAATCAGTATAGGCAATATATAAATCAGTATAGGTAATATATAAATCTGTATAGGCAATATATAAATCAGTATAGGCAATATATAAATCATACTGGAAATATATAAATCAGTATAGGCAATATATAAATCAGTATGTGCAATATATAAATCAGTATGTGCAATATATAAATCAGTATAGGCAATATATAAATCATACTGGAAATATATAAATCATACTGGATATATAAAAATCAGTATAGGCAATATATAAATCAGTATAGGCAATATATAAATCATACTGGAAATATATAAATCATACTGGAAATATATAAATCAGTATTGGCAATATATAAATCAGTATAGGCAATATATAAATCATAATGGAAATATATAAATCATACTGGAAATATATAAATCAGTATAGGAAATATATAAATCAGTATTGGCAGTATATAAATCGGTATAGACAATATATAAATCAGTATAGGCAATATATAAATCAGTATAGAAAATATATAAATCATAAAGGAAATATATAAATCATACTGGAAATATATAAATCAGTATAGGAAATATATAAATCAGTATAGGCAGTATTTAAATCAGTATAGGCAATATATAAATCAGTATAGGCAATATATAAATCAGTATAGGAAATATATAAATCAGTATAGGCAATATATATATCAGTATAGGAAATATATAAATCAGTATAGGCAATATATAAATCAGTATAGGCAATATATACATCAGTATAGGCAATATATAAATCAGTATAGGCAATATATAAATCAGTATAGGCAATATATAACTCAGTATAGGCAATATATAAATCAGTATAGGCAATATATAAATCAGTATAGGCAATATATAAATCAGTATAGGCAATATATAAATCAGTATAGGCAATATATAAATCAGTATAGGCAATATATAAATCAGTATAGGCAATATATAAATCAGTATAGGAAATATATAAATCAGTATAGGCAATATATATATCAGTATAGGAAATATATAAATCAGTATAGGCAATATATAAATCAGTATAGGCAATATATACATCAGTATAGGCAATATATAAATCAGTATAGGCAATATATAAATCAGTATAGGCAAAATATAACTCAGTATAGGCAATATATAAATCAGTATAGGCAATATATAAATCAGTATAGGCAATATATAAATCAGTATAGGCAATATATAAATCAGTATAGGCAATATATAAATATGTATAGGCAGTATATAAATCAGTATAGGCAATATATAAATCAGTATAGGCAATATATAAATCTGTATAGGCAATATATAAATCAGTATAGGCAGTATATGACTCATTCTGGAAATATATAAATCAGTATAGACAATATATAAATCATACTGGAAATATATGAATCAGTATAGGCAAAATATAAATCATACTGGCAATATATAAATCAGTTTAGACAATATATAAATCAGTATAGGCAATATATAAATCATACTGGAAATGTATTAATCAGTATAGTTCATATATAAATCATACTGGAAATATATATATAAGTATAGGCAATATATAAATCATACTGGCAATATATAATTCATACTGGAAATATATTTATCAATATAGGCAATATATAAATCAGTATAGGCAATATATAAATCATACTGGAAATATAAAAATCATTATAGCCATTATATAAATCAGTATAGGCATTATATAAATCAGTATAGGCAATATATAAATCAGTATAGGCAATACATAAATCATACTGGAAATATATAAATCATACTGGAAATATATAAATCAGTATAGGCAATATATAAATCATACTGGAAATATATAAATCATACTGGAAATATATAAATCAGTATAGGCAATATATAATACATACTGGAAATATATAAATCATACTTGAAATATATAAATCAGTATAGGCAATATATAAATCATACTGGAAATATATAAATCAGTATAGGAAATATATAAATAATTCTGGAAATATATAAATCATACTGGATATATATAAATCATACTGGAAATATATAAATCAGTATAGGCAATATATAAATCAAACTGGAAATATATAAATCATACTGGAAATATATAAATCGGTATAGGCAATATATAAATCATACTGGAAATATATAAATCATACTGGAAATATATAAATCAGTATAGGCAATATATAAATCATACTGGAAATATATAAATCAGTATAGGCAATATTTAAATCATACTGGAAATATATAAATCATACTGGAAATATATAAATCAGTATGGGCAATATATAAATCAGTACTGACAATATATAAATCATACCGGAAATATATAAATCAGTATAGGTAATATATAAATCATACTGGAAATATATAAATCATACTGGAAATATATAAATCAGTATAGGCTTTATATAAATCATTCTGGAAATATATAAATCATACCGGAAATATATAAATCATACTGGAAACATATAAATCAGTATAGGCAATATATAAATCAGTATAGGAAATATATAAATCAGTATAGGAAATATATAAATCAGTATAGGCAGTATATAAATCAGTTTAGGCAATATGTAAAACATATTGGAGATATATAAGTCTGTATAGGCGATATAAAAAATAGTATAGCTAATATGTAAATCGTACTGGCAATGTATAAATCAGTATAGGCAATATATAAATCATACTGGAAATATATAAATCAGTATAGGCAATATATAAATCATACTGGAAATATACAAATCAGTATAGGCAATATATAAATCATACTGGAAATATATAAATCAGTATAGGCATTATATAAATCATACTGGAAATATATAAATCATACTGGAAATATATAAATCAGTATAGGCAATATATAAATCATACTGGAAATATATAAATCAGTATAGGCAATATATAAATCATTCTGGAAATATATAAATCATACTGGAAATATATAAATTATACTGGAAATATATAAATCAGTATAGGCAATATATAAATCATACTGGAAATATATAAATCAGTATAGGCAATATTTAAATCATACTGGAAATATAGAAATCATACTGGAAATATATAAATCAGTATGGGCAATATATAAATCAGTACTGACAATATATAAATCATACCGGAAATATATAAATCAGTATAGGCTTTATATAAATCATTCTGGAAATATATCAATCATACCGGAAATATATAAATCATACTGGAAACATATAAATCAGTATAGGCAATATATAAATCAGTATAGGAAATATATAAATCAGTATAGGCAATATATAAATCAGTATAGGCAATATATAAATCATACTGGAAATATATAAATCAGTATAGGCAATATATAAATCATACTGGAAATATACAAATCAGTATAGGCAATATATAAATCATACTGGCAATGTATAAATCTGTATAGGCGATATACAGTTTAAATCATACTGGCAACTTTGCACACTCTTGGCATTCTCTCAACCAGCTTCATTAGGTAGTCACCTGGAATGCATTTCAATTAACAGGGGTGTCTTGTTAAAAGTTAATTTGTGGAATTTATTTCCTTCTTAATGTGTTTGAGACAATCAGTTGTGTTGTGACAAGGTAGCGGTGGTACACAGAAGATAGCCCTATTTAGTAAAAGACCAAGTGAAAATTATGTCAAGAACAGCTCAAATAAGCAAAGAAAAAGGACAGTCCATCATTACTTTAAGACATGAAAGTCAGTCAATCCGGAAAATTGATAACATTTGGAAAGTTCTTCATGTGCAGTCGCAAAAACCATCAAGCGCTATGATGAAACTGTCTCTCATGAGAGACAAGATGTCTCTATTTGCACATCATCATTTGCACATCTATCACTCCAGTGTTAATTCTAATCTGTAACGTATTTCGCCACTATGGCCTATTTGTTTATTCTCATGTGTAACTCTGTGTTGTTTTTTGTCGCACTGCTTTGCTTTGTCTTGGCCAGGTCGCAGTTGTAAATGAGAACTTGTTCTCAACTGGCCTACCTGGTTAAATAAAGGTGAAATAAAAAATTAATTTAAAAAAAGGGCCGCTACAGGAAAGGAAGACCCAGAGTTACCTCTGCTGCAGAGGACAAGTTTATTAGAGTTACCAGACTCAGAAATTGCAGCCCAAATAAATGCTTCACATAGTTCAAGTAACAGACACATCTCAACATCAACTGTTCAGAGGAGACTGTGTGAATCAGACATTCATGGTCGAATTGCTGCAAAGAAACCACTACTAAAGGACACCAATAAGAAGAAGAGACTTGCTTGGACCAAGAAACACGAACAATGGACATTAGACCGGTGGAAATATGATCTTTGATCTGATGAGTCCAAATTTGAGATTTTTGGTTCCAACAGCCGTGTCTTTGTGAGACGCAGACTAGGCGAACGGATGATCTCTGCATGTGTGGTTCCCACTGTGAAACATGGAGGAGGAGGTGTGATGGTTTGGGGGTGCTTTGCTGGTGACACTGTTGGTGATTTATTTAGAATTCAAGGCACACTTAACCAGCATGGCTACCACAGCATTCTTCAGTGATACGCCATCCCATCTGGTTTGTGCTTATTGGGACTATCATTTGTTTTTCAACAGGACAATGACCCAACACACCTCCAGGCTGTGTAAGGGCTATTTGACTAAGAAGGAGAGTGATGGAGTGCTGCATCAGATGACCTGGCCTCCACAATCACCTGACCTCAACCCATTTGAGATGGTTTGGGATGAGTTGGACCGCAGAGTGAAGGAAAAGCAGCCAACAAGAGTCTCAGCATATCTGGGAGCTCCTTCAAGACTGTTGGAAAAGCATTCCAGGTGAATCTGGTTGAGAGAATGATTGGCTCAAACGCATTAAGAAGGATTAAGAAGGAAAGAAATTCCACAAATGAACTAATAACAAGGCACACCTGTTAATTGAAATGCATTCCAGGTGACTACCTCATTAAGCTGGTTGAAAGAACGCCAAGAGTGTGCAAAGCTGTCATCAAGGCAAAGGGTGGCTACTTTGAAGAATCTGAAATATATAATTTGTTAAAACTTTTTTGCTTACTAAATTATTTCATATGTGTTACTTCATAGTTTTGATGTCTTCACTATTGTTCTACAATGTCAAAAATAATTTAGAAATCATACTGGCAATAAATAAATCATACTAGCAATATACAGTATAAATCAGAATTAAAAATGTTTTATTTTACCTTTATTTAAATAGGCAAGTCAGTTAAGAACAAATTCCAATGACGGCCTACCTACAGGGTCAGAACCTGGGACTTATGGGACTCCAAATCACGGCCGGTTGTGATAATACCATTGATTTGAACCAGGGTGTCTGTTGAGATGCCTCTAGCACTGAGATACAGTGCTTTAGACCACTGCGCCACTTGGGAGCCCCAGTAATCATACTGGCAATATATAAATTAGTATAGATAATATATAAATCATACTCGCAATATACAGTATAAATCAGTAAAGGCAATATGGAAGAGTCCAGTGAACGCTCCTAAGGTTTTACATTAACTCTGTATAGTACAATCTACAACCTATCATTTTTTGCAAATGTATTAAATGTATTAAACATTTAAAACAGTAAAATCTTATTTACATAAGTATTCAGACTCTTTACTATGAGACTCTAAATTGATCTCAGGTGGATCCTGTTTCCATTGATCATCCTTGAGATGTTTCTACAACTTGATTGGAGTTTACCTGTGATAAATTCAGTTGATTGGACATGATTTGGAAAGGAACACACCTGTCTCTATAAGGTCCCACAGTTGACAGTGCATGTCAGAGCAAAAACCAAGCCATGAGGTCGAAGGAATTGTCCATAGAACTCCGAGACAGGATTGTGTCGAGGCACAGATCTGGGGAAGGGTACCAAAACATTTCTGCAGCATTGAAGGTCCCCAAGAACACAGTGGCCTCCATCATTCTTAAATGGAAGAAGTTTGGAACTACCAAGACTTTTGATAGAACTGGCCGTCCAGCAAAACTGAGCAATCGGGTGTGAAGGGCCTTGGTCAGGGAGGTTACCAAGAACCTGATGGTCACTTTGACAGAGCTCCAGAGTTCTTCTGTGGAGATGGGAGAACCTTCCAGAAGGACAACAATCTCTGCAGCACTACACCAATCAGGCCTTTATGGTAGAGTGGCCAGACGGAAGCCACTCCTCAGTAAGAGGCACATGACAGCCCATTTGGAGTTTGCCAAAAGGCACCTAAAGGACTCTGGTCTGATGAAACCAAGATTGAACCCTTTGGCCTGAATGTCAAGCGTCACGTCTGGAGGTAACCTGGCACCATCCCCACG
Source organism: Thymallus thymallus (assembly GCA_023634145.1). Taxonomy (NCBI): domain Eukaryota; kingdom Metazoa; phylum Chordata; class Actinopteri; order Salmoniformes; family Salmonidae; genus Thymallus; species Thymallus thymallus. The sequence goes on along the minus strand of CM042402.1, from coordinate 560,575 downwards.
GTGAAGCATGGTGGTGGCAGCATCAAGCTGTGGGGATGTTTTTCAGTGGCAGGGACTGGGAGACTAGTCAGGATCGAGGGAAAGATGACCGGAGCAAAGTACAGAGAGATCCTTGATGAAAACCTGCTCCAGAGTGGCCCAGCCAGAGATCGGACTTGAACCCGATCAAATATCTCTGGAGAGACTTGAAAATAGCTGTGCAACAACGCTCCCCATCCAACCTGACAGCGCTTGAGAGTATATGCAGAGAAGAATGGGAGAAACTCCCCAAATACAGGTGTGCCAAGCTTGTAGCGTCATACCCAAGAAGACATGAGGCTGTGATCACTGCCAAAGGTGATTCAACAAAGTACTGAGTAAAGGGTCTAAGAACTTATGTAAATGTGATATTACAGTGTTGTATTTTTTCATATATTTGCAAAAATGTCTAAAAACCCGTTTTTGCTTTCTCATTATGGGGTATTGTGTGTAGATTGATGAGGAAACATTTATTTTTAATCAATTTTAGAATAAGGCTGTAACGTTACAAAATGAAGAAAAAATAAAGGCGTCTGAATACTTTCTGAATGCACTGTAAATACCTTTACGGTATTCAGTTGAACACTATAAGGGCCCAAGTCAATCAGATCTGCTTTAGCTAACGTCTGCATAGCATATGTTTTGGTGTGAAGGAGGTGGAACGGCATTAGATCTGTGTAGCAGGCTGGCATTGGACAGACCGAGTCTCATTAGTAAAAACCCAACGCAGCCTCTCTACACCTACATTATGCTGAGATAAATCCTTGCTATTTAGATGCAGGTTTTCAGTTTGAGTGTAATCACTCCTACAGCTACACTTCTCCTTCTGAACTTGTAATGTGAATGGGAGGGGTGTGGCCTCGCCTGGTTAATCTGATCTGATTAAATCCCGGCCTAAAAGTTGATTTAGCATTTGAAGTTTTACTGTATGAGGCAGAGGAGGCTGGTGGGAGGAGCTATAGGATTACAGGCTCGTTGTAATGGCTGGAACGGAATACATGTAACATTATCAAACATGTGGAAACCACGTTTGACTCCATTCTATGTATTCGATTACAGTCATTACAATGAGCCCGTCCCCTGATAGCACCTCCCACCAGCCTCCTCTGGTATGAGGTATTGGCTAAGTGTTGCTTGGTTGAAATGTCAAGGCTCAGACAGTGCTTTAACCTTGGAGAAGGCTGAACAGGACAGAACAGAACAGACCAAAGACCTTGAAGCAGGGTTAACCCTTAGATAACAACGTTGACTGTTGCTACTATGACACTTAAGCTGTTTAGTCAACAGGTTATGCTATTCTTTCTATTGGCAACACACTGTGTTTCCTGTACAGAACAAACTGGTTTCCACTACTCATCTCCTCACTTTTCTAAAATGGTTCACGCCGTCTGTCTGCTCTGTCTGCCTGCTCAGTCTGTCTGCCTGGTCTGTCTGTCTGCCTGGTCTTCCTGCCTGCCTGCCTGCCTGCCTGGTCTGGTCTGGTCTGTTTGCCTGGTATGGTCTGTCTGCCTGCCTGGCCTGTCTGCCTGGTCTGTCTGCCTGGTCTGTCTGCCTGGTCTGTCTGTCTGCCTGGTCTGGTCTGTCTGCCTGGTCTGTCTGCCTGGTCTGTCTGCCTGGTCTGTCTGCCTGGTCTGGTCTTTTTATTTTATTTATTTATTTAACCTTTATTTAACTACTCAAGTCAGTTAATAACAAATTCTTACTTACAATGACTTCCTACCAAAAGGCAAAAGACCTCCTGCAGGGACGGGGGCTGGGATTAAAAATATAAATAAATACAATATAAATATAGGACCAAACACACATCATGACAAGAGACAAAACAACACTACATAAAGAGAGACCTGAGACAACAACACAGCATGGCAGCAACACATGACAACACAGCATGGTAGCAACACAACATGGTAGCAACACAGCATGGTAGCAACACAACATGACAACACAGCATGGTAGCAACACAACATGACTACAACATGGTAGAAATACAACATGACAACAACATGGTAGCAACACAACAACACAGCATGGTAGCAACACAACATGACAACAACATGGTAGAAACACAACATGACAACAACATGGTAGCAACACAACAACACAACATGGTAGCAACACAACATGACAACAACATGGTAGCAACACAACATGACAACAACATGGTAGAAACAAAACATGACAACAACATGGTAGCAACACAACATGACAACAACATGGTAGAAACACAACATGACAACAACATGGTAGCAACACAACAACACAGCATGGTAGCAACACAACATGACAACAACATGGTAGAAACACAACATGACAACAACATGGTAGCAACACAACAACACAACATGGTAGCAACACAACATGACAACAACATGGTAGCAACACAACATGACAACAACATGGTTGAAACACAACATGACAACAACATGGTAGCAACACAGCATGACAACAACATGGTAGAAACACAACACGACAACAACATGGTAGCAACACAACAACACAGCATGGTAGCAACACAACATGACAACAACATGGTAGCAACACAACATGACAACAACATGGTAGCAACACAACAACACAGCATGGTAGCAACGTAGCATGACTACAACATGGTAGCAACACAACATGGTAGCAACACAACATGGTAGCAACATAACATGACAACACAGCAAGGCAGCAACACAACATGACAACAATATGGTAGCAGCACAACATGGTAGCAACACAACATGACAACAACATGGTAGCAACACAACAACACAGCATGGTAGCAACAAAACATGACAACAATATGGTAGCAGCACAACATGGTAGCAACACAACATGACTACAACATGGTAGCAACACAACATGACTACAACATGGTAGCAACACAACATGACAACAACATGGTAGCAACACAACATGGTAGCAACACAACAACACATCATGGTAGCAACGTAGCATGACTACAACATGGTAGCAACACAACATGGTAGCAACACAACATGGTAGCAGCACAAAACATGGTACAAACATTATTGGGCACAGACAACAGCACAAAGGGCAAGAAGATAGCGATGACAATACATCACACAAAGCAGACACAACTGTCAGTGTCCATGATAGTCTTTGAATGAAGAGATTGAGATAAAACTGTCCAGTTTGAGTGTTTGTTGCAGCCTGGTCTGAGCGACCCAGGGATGTGTTTGCTGGTCTGCTTGGTCTGCTCGGTCTGTCTGTCTGCTCGGTCTGTCTCCTCGGTCTGTCTGTCTGTCTGTCTGTCTGTCTGTCTGTCTGTCTGTCTGTCTGTCTGTCTGTCTGTCTGCTCGGTCTGTCTGTCTGTCTGCTCGGTCTGTCTGTCTGCTCGGTCTGTCTGACCGCTCTGTCTGTTTGCTCGGTCTGTCTGCTCGGTCTGTCTGTCTGTCTGCTCGGTCTGTCTGTCTGTCTGTCTGCTCGGTCTGTCTGTCTGTCTGTCTGTCTGTCTGTCTGTCTGCCTGTCTGCCTGTCTGCTCGGTCTGCTCGGTCTGCTCGGTCTGTCTGTCTGCTCTGTCTGTCTGCTCGGTCTGTCTGTCTGTCTGCTCGGTCTGTCTGTCTGCCTGTCTGTCTGTCTGCTCGGTCTGTCTGCTCTGTCTGTCTGTCTGTCTGTCTGTCTGTCTGTCTGTCTGTCTGTCTGTCTGTCTGTCTGTCTGTCTGTCTGTCTGTCTGTCTGTCTGTCTGTATGAATCCAAAGATTACACTGTTGATTTTATGTGCATTTTACATTTACTGACACATTTAGCATGAACAAAAACTGAAAATACTCTGAATACATTTGTAACATGATAAGAATATTAAGAATAACTGGTGTCTCCAAGTGGCCACGCCCCTCTCCAAATGGTTTCAGTGAGAGAACTAACTATTGCCTCCAAGTGGCCACGCCCCTCTCCAAAGGGTTTGAGTGAGAGGACTAACAGGTGTCTCCCAGAACAACAGCAAAGGACCTTGTGAAGATACTGGAGGAAACAGGTACAAAAGTATCTATATCCACAGTAAAACGAGTCCTATATCGACATAACCTGAAAGGCCGCTCAGCAAGGAAGAAGCCACTGCTCAAAAACCGCCATAAAAAAACAGACTACGGATTTCAACTGCACATGGGGACAAAGATCAGACTTTTTGGAGAAATGTCTTCTGGTCTGATGAAACAAAAATAGAACTGTTTGTTCATAATGACCATCGTTATGTTTGTATGAAAAAGGGGGAGGCTTGCAAGCCGAAGAACACCATCCCAACCGTGAAGCACGGGGGTGGAAGCATCATGTTGTGGGGGTGCTTTGCTGCAGGAGGGACTGGTGCACTTCACAAAATAGATGGCATCATGAGGAAGGAAAATTATGTGGATATATTGAAGCAACATCTCTAGACATCAGTCAGGAAGTTGAAGCTTGGTCGCAAATGGGTCTTCCAAATGGACAATGACCCCAAGCATACTTCCAAAGTTGTGGCAAAATGGCTTAAGGACAACAAAGTCAAGGTATTGGAGTGGCCATCACAAAGCCCTGACCTCAATCCTATAGAACATTTGTGGGCAGAACTGAAAAGGCGTGTGATCAAGGACGCCTACAAACCTGACTCAGTTACACCAGTTCTGTCAGGAGGAATGGGACAAAATTCACCCAACTTATTGTGGGAAGCTTGTGGAAGGCTACCTGAAACGTTTGACCCAAGTTAAATAATTTAAAGGCAATGCTACCAAATACTAATTGAGTGTATGTAAACTTCTGATGAAAGAAATAAAAGCTGAAATAAATCATTCTCTCTACTATTATTCTGACATTTCACATTCTTAAAATAAAGTGGTGATCCTAACTGACCTAAGACAGGGAATTTTTACTAGGATTAAATGTCAGGAATTGTGAAAAACAGAGTTTAAATGTATTTGGCTAAGGTGTATGTAAACAGAGTTTAAATGTATTTGGCTAAGGTGTATGTAAACTTCCCACTTCAACTGTATATAGTCCTAATCCATTCCTTACTCAAATGTGTGTGTATTGGGTATATGTTGTGTAATTGTTAGATATTACTAGAAGCACAAGCATGTCGCTACACCCGCAATAACATCTGCTAAACATGTATGTGACCAATACAATTTGATTTGATTTGATTTGAGTTTCCTCTTCTGTTTGAGTGACATTTTTGGTTTTCTTGCTGGATGAATGTAACAAAATGGGGTATCGTCCATCCGAAACTGTGCTGTGTCCAGATATTTTAGTGTTAAAAAATACACTTTTGTGGTAGGGTTTCTGCCACTGACATCCACCTTGAGTGGTTATAAGATTTGTGGAATCATTTTGAACGTTGCATAAACACACAGGCTTATAAATTAAAAAATATATAAAAATATAAAAAAAACATTAAGTTGGAAGCATTTGTGGAAAACCCTACATCGGAGACGGCCCCATAAAATAACAAACTAAATAAATGTGACAAATACAATTTGATTTGATTTGATTTGATAGATGCTAGATAAACGTACAAAGGCAAATCTGCTCGTCATTGCAAAGCATTATGACATCAAGGTGGCATCTGGTCCAAAACCAGTAGTCAAAGAAAGAATGTGTGGCATCTGGTCCAAAACCAGTAGTCAAAGAAAGAATGTGTGGCATCTGGTCCAAAACCAGTAGTCAAAGAAAGAATGTGTGGCATCTGGTCCAAAACCAGTAGTCAAAGAATTGGTCGGAGGTGCTTTGGAGAAGTTAATGAAAATGGTGAGTCCTGCAACTGAGAGTTGAAAATTAGAGTTAAAAGATGAGCATGGTCAAAGAACGAGAACGTGCAGCCATTCTATCTAGAACCAAAAAGGGTTATTCGACTGTCCCCATAGGAGAACCTTTTGAATAACTTTTTTTGGTTCCAGGTAGAACCATTTTGGTTCCAGGTAGAAGTCTCTTGCGGCAGGTGGCTATGATGTGGAGAAGAACAACTCCCGCGTCAAGATCACCGTCAAGAGCCTCGTCACCAAGGGCACCCTGGTCCAGACCAAGGGCACCGGTGCCTCCGGCTCCTTCAAGCTCAACAAGAAAAGCCGTGGAGGCGAAGAAGCCCGCAAAGAAAGCCGCAGCCCCCAAAGCAAAGAAGGTGGCCGCCAAGAAGCCCGCCGCGGCGAAGATGCCCAAGAAGGCAGCAGCCAAGAAGCCTGTAGCCGCAAAGAAATCCCCCAAGAAGGCTAAGAAGCCCGCAAGAAACCCAGAAACCCAGAAACATGGGAAACAACCCAGAAAAATGTACTAGAGCATGACACTCATGACATTAGCATGACATGAGACTCAGCCCCGATCCAACAAAGTCCAATGAGGAAAATCACAAGAGCGAAGTTAGTACGGATATTACAGGAGTTTCCCCTGGAAATTAGATATGTCTGTGGTAAGGACAACTTGGTTGCTGATTGTCTCTCAACAGTGTGCAGTCAAAACGTCTGGTGTTTTGCGTTTAGCCAGTGTGTTGCCCAGGCTCCAATCTTTCTGGGACTGCATGTTTTGCAGTTTGGGAGTTGAGTGTTGTTATGGTTGGGGACGTTCCAAGGGGATGAGAGTTATAGAATCGTACGTGAGTTTTCAAAAACTTGTGAGTTTTAGGCAACTACAGAAAGAAAAAAAGATTAAAAGATGAAATATATATATATATACTTTATATACACTACCGTTCAAAAGTTTGGGGTCACTTAGAAATGTCCTTGTTTTCCATGAAAACATACATGAAATGAGTTGCAAAATGAATGGAAAAAAGGTTATAAATAATAATTGTGTCCTTCAAACTTTGTTTTTGTCAAAGAATCCTCCATTTGCAGCAATTAAAGCCTTACAGACCTTTGGCATTCTAGTTGTCAATTTGTTCAGGTAATCTGAAGAGATTTCACCCCATGCTTCCTGAAGCACCTCCCACAAGTTGGATTGGTTTGATGGACACTTCTTACGTACCATACAGTGAAGCTGCTCCCACAACAGCTCAATAGGGTTCTTCAAGATCCCTTTTACCCTGTACAAATCTCCCACTTTACCAGCACCAAAGCACCCCCAGACCATCACATTGCCTCCACCATGCTTGACACATGGCGTCAAGCACTCCTCCAGCATATTTTCATTTGGTCTGCATCTCACGAATGTTCTTCTTTGTGATCCGAACTTAGGTTTGTCTGTCCATAATACTTTTTTCCAATCTTCCTCTGTCCAGTGTCTGTGTTCTTTTGCCCATCTTAATCTTTTCTTTTTATTGGCCAGTCTGAGATATGGCTTTTTCTTTGCAACTCTGCCTAGAAGGCCAGCATCCCGGAGTCTCCTCTTCACTGTTGAAGTTGAGACTGGTGTTTTGCTGGTACTATTTAATGAAGCTGCCAGTTGAGGACTTGTGAGGCGTCTGTTTCTCAAACTAGACATTAATTGTACTTGTCCTCTTGCTCAGTTGTGCACCGGGGCCTCCCACTCCTCTTTCTATTTTGGTTAGAGACAGTTTGCGCTGTTCTGTGAAGGGAGTAGTACACAGCGTTGTATGAGATGTTCAGTTTCTTGGTAATTTCTCGCATGGAATAGCCTTCAATTATCAGGACAAGAATAGACTGATGAGTTTCAGATGAAAGTTATTTGTTTCTGGCCATTTTGAGACTGTAATCAAACCCACAAATGCTGATGCTCCAGATACTCATCTAGTCTAAAGAAGGACAGTTTTATTGCTTCTTTAATCAGCACAACAGTTTTCAGCTGTGCTGACATAATTGCAAAAGGGTTTTCTATTGATCAATTGCTGATCATGGGCCTCTGTACACCTATGTAGATATTCCATAAAAAATCAGCTGTTTCCAGCTACAATAGTCATTAACAATGTCTACACTGTATTTCTGATCAATTTGATGTTATTTTAATGGATAAAAAATGTCCCCTTCTTTCAAAAACCAGGACATTTCTAACTTTTGAATGTATGTGTATACACACACACACACACACACACACACACACACACACACACACACACACACACACACACACGTGTGCTTCCTGTCTTTAAGTTTTCCTCTTAGTGGGTAAATATAGTGGGTCCCAGTTGTTGTTGTTCGTCAATGTGCAGTGCACACCCTCATGAGTGTCTTTCAGAACCCCTCCTAAAACCCCACCTGTTTCATTATGGTTGTTGGTCAGTGACTCTTCTTTTTGAGCGACATTTTCTTAGGGAACGTAACAGTTGTATGGGTGGAAGAAATTAAAATAAGACCTGGGCATTTTACTCCACCTTTACATGCCACCTCTGAGACAATAATGAGGAAACATCACTTTACAATAAGGAGGAAACATCACTTTACAATAAGGAGGAAACATCACTTTACAATAATGAGGAAACATCACTTTACAATAAGGAGGAAACATCACTTTACAATAAGGAGGAAACATCACTTTACAATAATGAGGAAACATCACTTTACAATAAGGAGGAAACATCACTTTACAATAATGAGGAAACATCACTTTACAATAAGGAGGAAACATCACTTTACAATAAGGAGGAAACATCACTTTATAATAATGAGGAAACATCACTTTACAATAATGAGGAAACACAACTTTACAATAATGAGGAAACATCACTTTACAATAATGAGGAAACATCACTTTACAATAATGAGGAAACATCACTTTACAATAATGAGGAAACATCACTTTACAATAATGAGGAAAACATCACTTTACAATAATGAGGAAACATCAATTATTAATAATGAGGAAACACAACTTTACAATAATGAGGAAACATCACTTTACAATAATGAGGAAACATCACTTTACAATAATGAGGAAAACATCACTTTACAATAATGAGGAAAACATCACTTTACAATAATGAGGAAACACAACTTTACAATAATTAGGAAACATCACTTTACAATAATGAGGAAACATCACTTTACAATAATGAGGAAACATCACTTTACAATAATGAGGAAACATCAATTATTAATAATGAGGAAACATCACTTTACAATAATGAGGAAAACACCACTTTACAATAATGAGGAAACATCACTTTACAATAATGAGGAAACATCACTTTACAATAATGAGGAAACATCACTTTATAATAATAAGGAAACATCAATTATCAATAATGAGGAAACATAACTTTACAATAATGAGAAAACATCACTTTACAATAATGAGGAAACATCACTTTACAATAATGAGGAAAACATAACTTTACAATAATGAGGAAACATCAATTATTAATAATGAGGAAACATCACTTTACAACAATGAGGAAACATCACTTTACAATAATGAGGAAACATCACTTTATAATAATAAGGTAACATCAATTATTAATAATGATAAAACACCACTTTACAATAATGAGGAAACATCACTTTATAATAATGAGGAAACACCACTTTACAATAATGAGGAAACATCACTTTACAATAATGAGGAAACATCACTTTACAATAATGAGGAAACATCACTTTATAATAATAAGGTAACATCAATTATTAATAATGATAAAACACCACTTTACAATAATGAGGAAACATCATTTTATAATAATGAGGAAACATCACTTTATAATAATGAGGAAACATCACTTTACAATAATAAGGACAAACATCACTTTATAATAATGAGGAAACATCACTTTATAATAATGAGGAAACATCACTTTACAATAATAAGGACAAACATCACTTTACAATAAAGAACAAACATCACTTTACAAGAATGACCTCATCTCTAGGCTCTCCAGATACGTAACACAAGGTTGCAGGTTAAAATCCCATTCCATCCCATAATCAAAGTTTCTTGCCTAAACTAAACCAATCACATTGGTTTCTGCTCTCAGAAATTGATGAAATGAGGACCTCTGCTCTCAGTATTCCACCCAGTAATCACTCCAGAACCTGATGTATGAAACTAGATCCTGTACTTCCACAGCCGTCAGACAGCTAGACCAGCCAGGCCTATAACTGGAGGGTTTGATGTGGTCCTAGAATACTGTGATTTATAAGACAGATCTCATTACTGAGCGCCACTGAGGCTGAACACACTCTGTAACTCTCGCTCACCTGCTCAACTGTTCTAGGGCTCTGCTTCCTAGCTAGCTACTACAGTATGTTGCCAACTGTCTCTAGGAGAAACACACAGTCTGTGGCCCAAATGGCACTCTATGCCCTATACAGGGCATCCGGAGAGTATTCAGATCCCTTGACTTTTTTCACATTTTGTTACGTTACAGCCTTATTCTAAAATGGATTAAATACATGTCCTCATCAATACCTCATAATGACAAAGCAGAAACAGTTTTTTGAAATTTTTGAAAAAATATGTTTTATGTATTTACATAAGTATTCAGACTTGGAGTCCACCTTTGGTGAATTCAATTGATTGGACATGATCTGGCAAGGTAAACACCTGTCTATATAAGGTCCCACCTTATATAGTTGACAGTGCATGTCAGAGCATAAACCAAGCAAGGAGGGTAAAGGAATTGTCCGTAGAGCTCAGAGGCAGGATTGTGTCGAGGCACAGATCTGCGGAAGAACACAGTGGCCTCCATCATTCTTAAATGGAAGAAGTTTGCAACCACCAAGACTCTTCCTAGAGCTGGCAGCCCTGCTAAACTGCGCAATCGGGGGAGAAAGGCCTTGGTCAGGGAGGTGACCAAGAACCCGATGGTCACTCTGACAGAGCTCCAGAGTTCCTCTGTGGAGATTGGAGAACCTTCCAGAAGGACAACCATCTCTACAGCACTCCACCAATCCAGCCTTTATGGTAGAGTGGCCACTCCTTAGTACAAGGCACATGACAGCCCACTTGGAGTTTGCAAAAAGGCACTTAAAGGACTCTCAGACAATGAGAAACAAGATTCTCTGGTCTGATGAAACCAAGATTGAACTCACATCACATCTGGAGGAAACCTGGCAACATCCCTACGGTGCAGCATGGTGGTGGCAGCATCATGCTCTGAGGATGTTTTTCAGCTGCAGGGAATTGGAGACTAGTCAGGATCAAGGGAAAGATGAACGGAGCAAAGTACAGAGAGACAACGTGCTCCAGAGTGCTCAGGACCTCAGACTGGGGTGAAGGTTCACCTTCCAACCTGACAACGACCCTAAGCACACAGCCAAGACAACGCAGGAGTGGCTTCAGGACAAGTCTCGTAATGTCCTTGAGTGGCCCAAGCAGAGCCCGGACTTGAACCCAATTGAACATCTCCGGGGAGACCTGGAGATGCACCCCAACCAACCTGACAGAGCTTGAGAGAATCTGTAGAGAAGAATGGGAGAAACTCCCCAATTACATGTGTACCAAGCTTGTAGCTTCATACCCAAGAAGACTTGAGACTGTAAGGTGCTTCAACAAAGTACTGAGTAAAGGGTCTGAATACTTACTTAAATAGATTTCATATTATTTTTGTTGCCAACTGTCTCTAGGAGATATATTTATGTAAATGCCAAACATATCTAATAACCTGTTTTGTTATTAAGGTTATTTTGTGTAGATTATTATTATTATTATTATTATTATTAATGAAGGAAAAAAACAATGTAATCAATTTTAGAATAAGGCTGTACTTTCCGAGTATATAGTTCACTACTATACTACTGTACTACTACTGTATAGTTCACTACTATACTACTGTACTACTACTGTATAGTTCACTACTATACTACTGTACTACTACTGTATAGTTCACTACTATACTACTGTACTACTACTGTATAGTTCACTACTATACTACTGTACTACTACTGTATAGTTCACTACTATACTACTGTACTACTACTGTATAGTTTACTACTATACTACTGTACTACTACTGTATATTTAGTATTAAGAGGGGGAAGTGTATATGATTTAGTATTAAGAGGGGGAAGTGTATATGATTCAGTATTAAGATGGGGAGGTGTATATGATTCAGTATTAAGAGGGGGAAGTGTATATGATTTAGTATTAAGAGGGGGAAGTGTATATGATTCAGTATTAAGAGGGGGAAGTGTATATGATTTAGTATTAAGGGGGAGGTGTATATGATTTAGTATTAAGAGGGGGAAGTGTTTATGATTCAGTATTAAGAGGGGGAAGTGTTTATGATTCAGTATTAAGAGGGGGAAGTGTATATGATTTAGTATTAAGAGGGGGAAGTGTATATGATTCAGTATTAAGAGGGGGAGGTGTATATGATTCAGTATTAAGAGGGGGAAGTGTATATGATTTAGTATTAAGAGGGGGAAGTGTATATGATTTAGTATTAAGGGGGAGGTGTATATGATTTAGTATTAAGAGGGGGAAGTGTTTATGATTCAGTATTAAGAGGGGGAAGTGTTTATGATTCAGTATTAAGAGGGGGAAGTGTATATGATTTTGTATTAAGAGGGGGAAGTGTATATGATTCAGTATTAAGAGGGGAAGTGTTTATGATTCAGTATTAAGAGGGAGAAGTGTATATGATTTAGTATTAAGAGGGGGAAGTGTATATGATTTAGTGTTAAGAGGGAGAAGTGTATATGATTTAGTATTAAGAGGGGGAAGTGTATATGATTTAGTGTTTTGAGGGGGAAGTGTTTATGATTCAGTATTAAGAGGGGGAACTGTATATGATTTAGTATTAAGAGGGGGAGGTGTATAATTTTTAGTATTAAGAGGGGGAAGTGTATATGATTTAGTATTAAGAGGGGGAAGTGTTTATGATTCAGTATTAAGAGGGGGAGGTGTATAATTTTTAGTATTAAGAGGGGGAAGTTTATATGATTCAGTATTAAGAGGGGGAAGTGTATATGATTTAGTATTAAGAGGGGGAAGTTTATATGATTCAGTATTAAGAGGGGGAAGTGTTTATGATTTAGTATTAAGAGGGGGAAGTGTATATGATTCAGTATTAAGAGGGGAAAGTGTATATGATTTAGTCTTAAGAGGGGGAGGTGTAAATGATTCAGTATTAAGAGGGGGAAGTGTTTATGATTTAGTATTAAGAGGGGGAAGTGTATATGATTCAGTATTAAGAGGGGGAAGTGTATATGATTTAGTATTAAGAGGGGGAAGTGTATATGATTCAGTATTAAGAGGGAGAAGTTTATATGATTCAGTATTAAGAGGGGGAAGTTTATATGATTCAGTATTAAGAGGGGGAAGTGTTTATGATTCAGTATTAAGAGGGGGAAGTGTATATGATTCAGTATTAAGAGGGGGAAGTGTATATGATTCAGTATTAAGAGGGGGAAGTTTATATGATTCAGTATTAAGAGGGGGAAGTGTTTATGATTTAGTATTAAGAGGGGGAAGTGTATATGATTCAGTATTAAGAGGGGGAAGTGTATATGATTTAGTATTAAGAGGGGGAAGTGTATATGATTCAGTATTAAGAGGGGGAAGTTTATATGATTCAGTATTAAGAGGGGGAAGTGTTTATGATTCAGTATTAAGAGGGGGAAGTGTATATGATTTAGTATTAAGAGGGGGAAGTGTATATGATACAGTATTAAGAGGGGGAAGTTTATATGATTCAGTATTAAGAGGGGGAAGTGTTTATGATTTAGTATTAAGAGGGGGAAGTGTATATGATTCAGTATTAAGAGGGGGAAGTGTTTATGATTCAGTATTAAGAGGGGGAAGTGTATATGATTCAGAATTAAGAGGGAGAAGTGTATATGATTCAGTATTAAGAGGGGGAAGTGTATATGATTCAGTATTAAGAGGGGGAAGTGTTTATGATTCAGTATTAAGAGGGGGAAGTGTTTATGATTCAGTATTAAGAGGGGGAAGTGTATATGATTCAGTATTAAGAGGGGGAAGTGTTTATGATTCAGTATTAAGAGGGGGAAGTGTTTATGATTCAGTATTAAGAGGGGGAAGTGTTTATGATTCAGTATTAAGAGGGGGAAGTGTATATGATTCAGTATTAAGAGGGGGAAGTGTTTATGATTCAGTATTAAGAGGGGGAAGTGTATATGATTCAGTATTAAGAGGGGGAAGTGTATATGATTCAGTATTAAGAGGGGGAAGTGTTTATGATTCAGTATTAAGAGGGGGAAGTGTATATGATTCAGTATTAAGAGGGGGAAGTGTTTATGATTCAGTATTAAGAGGGGGAAGTGTATATGATTTAGTATTAAGGTCTACAGTACCTCCAACCACTCAGGCTCTTAAGTCCATCCCAAATGGAACCCTATTCCTTATATTCCCCAGAGGGTTCTGGCGAGTAGTGCACTATACAAGGAAAAGGGTGCTGTTTGGGACACACAATGTCTCGGGGAACCTTTTAATGGTCCAACAGTTTTATATCACATTAGACTATACTGTATGTGGTAGTTTGGGAAAGCAAAGGGAATGACGAAGCCATTGACTTCCTTCAGATTGACTAACTGATGAGAAAAACGTGGTGCTTGCAAGGACCTGGCAGGGAGAAGAACTGGTCTATGGCTGCGTCCCAAAGCCCTATGAGCCCTGGTCAAAAGTAATAGACTATATAGGGAATAGGGTGCGTTTTGTTTTAAAGATGGTGACGCTGGTCTGGTCTGGTCTGGTCTGGTGTATCTGGTGTATCTGGTGTGGTCTGGTGTGGTCTGGTCTGGTGTATCTGGTGTGGTGTGGTCTGGTGTGGTCTGGTCTGGTCTGGTCTGGTGTATCTGGTGTATCTGGTGTGGTGTGGTCTGGTGTGGTGTATCTGGTGTGGGGTGGTGTATCTGGTGTGGTGTGGTCTGGTCTGGTGTATCTGATGTGGTGTGGTCTGATGTGGTGTATCTGGTGTGGTGTGGTGTATCTGGTGTGGGGTGGTGTGGTGTGGTGTATCTGGTGTGGTGTGGTCTGGTGTGGTCTGGTCTTGTCTGGTCTGGTGTATCTGGTGTATCTGATGTGGTGTGGTCTGATGTGGTGTATCTGGTGTGGTGTGATCTGGTGTGGGTTGGTGTGGTCTGGTCTGGTGTATCTGGTGTTGGGTGGTCTGGTCTGGTCTGGTGTATACTAGTTCTGTGTAGCTCAGTTGGTAGAGCATGGTGCTTGCAATGCCAGGGTTGTGGGTTTGATTCCCATGGGGGACTAGTATAAAAAAAATATTAGAATGTACACACTCACTACTGTAAGTTGCTCTGGATAAGAGCGTCTGCTAAATGATGTGATTGGTGTGGTTTGGTCATTCCTCACTGACTGCTGAGCTGTTTGTAACAAACTGGAATCCCCCTCTGAGAATCTGGTGATGCAAGGAGTGGTCATTAACAGAGACCTCTCTCTCTCTCTTCTTTTATTGTTTCTTTCATCAGGATTCAGCACCGGGAAGATCTCATCTACTTTGATGACTTCCTTTTAACGCCTTGTAATAATGATGGCGTTTCACTGCTGTAGTAATGGTCCAGATTCCTGTGCCATGTAGTAACAAACATTAGAACATGTCCAACTTGCTGACTCCATTTAAAAGACTGTAGGACTACTATAATTACATGGTGCATGGTGCAGTCTCAGATACTACAGTTACATGGTGCATGGTGCAGTCTCTACTACTACAGTTACATGGTGCATGGTGCAGTCTCTACTACTACAGTTACATGGTGCATGGTGCAGTCTCAGATACTACAGTTACATGGTGCATGGTGCAGTCTCAGATACTACAGTTACATGGTGCATGGTGCAGTCTCAGGTACTATAATTACATGGTGCATGGTGCAGTCTCAAGTACTACAGTTACATGGTGCATGGTGCAGTCTCAGATACTACAGTTACATGGTGCATGGTGCAGTCTCAGGTACTATAATTACATGGTGAATGGTGCAGTCTCAGCTACTACAATTACATGGTGCAGTCTCAGCTTCTATAATTAGAAGGTGCAGTCTCAGCTTCTACAATTACATGGTGCAGTCTCAGCTACTATAATTACATGATGCAGTCTCAGCTGCTATAATAACATGGTGCAGTCTCAGCTACTATAATAACATGGTGCAGTCTCAGCATTCTATAATTACATGGTGCAGTTTCAGCTGCTATAATAACATGGTGCATGGTGCAGTCTCAACTTCTATAATTACATGGTGCAGTCTCAGCTACTGTAATTACATGGTGCAGTCTCAGCTTCTATAATTACATGGAGCAGACTCAGCTATTATAATTACATGGTGCATAATGCAATCTCAGGAACTATAATTACATGGTGCATGATGCAGTCTCAGCTACTATAATTACATGGTGCAGTATCAGCTACTATAATTACATGGTGCAGTCTCAGCTACTATAATTACATGATGCAGTCTCAGCTACTATAATTACATGGTGAAGTCTCAGCTACTATAATTACATGGTGCCGTCTCAGCTTCTATAATTACATGGTGAAGTTTCAGCTGCTATAATAACATGGTGCATGGTGCAGTCTCAGCTTCTGTAATTACATGGTGCAGTCTCAGCTTCTATAATTACACGGAGCAGTCTTAGCTATTATAATTACATGGCGCAGTCTCAGCTATTATAATTACATGGAGCAGTCTCAGCTATTATAATTACACGGTGCATGGTGCAGTCTCAGCTTCTATAATTACATGGTGCAGTCTCAGCTTCTATAATTACATGGTGCAGTCTCAGCTTCTATAATTACATGGTGCAGTCTCAGCTACTACAATTACATGGTGCAGTCTCAGCTTCTATAATTAGAAGGTGCAGTCTTAGCTTCTATAATTACATGGTGCAGTCTCAATTACATGGTGCAGTCTCAACTTCTATAATTACATGGTGCAGTCTCAGCTTCTATAATTACATGGTGCAGTCTCAGCTACTACAATTACATGGTGCAGTCTCAGCTTCTATAATTACATGGTGCAGTCTCAGCTACTATAATTACATGGTTCATGGTGCAGTCTCAGCTACTATAATTACATGGTGCAGTCTCAGCTATTATAATTACATTGTTCATGGTGCAGTCTTAGCTTCTATAATTACATGGTGCAGTCTCAGCTACTATAATTACATGGTGCAGTCTCAGCTATTATAATTACATGGTTCATGGTGCAGTCTTAGCTACTATAATTACATGGTGCATGGTACAGTCTCAGCTACTATAATTACATGGTGCAGTCTCAGCTACTATAATTACATGGTGCATGGTACAGTCTCAGCTTCTATAATTAAATGGTGCATGGTACAGTCTCAGCTTCTATAATTACATGGTGCATGGTACAGTCTCAGCTACTATAATTACATGGTGCAGTCTCAGCTACTGTAATTACATAGTGCAGTCTCAGCTACTGTAATTACATGGTGCAGTCTCAGCTACTATAATTACATGGTGCATGGTACAGTCTCAGCTTCTATAATTACATGGTGCATGGTACAGTCTCAGCTTCTATAATTACATGGTGCAGTCTCAGCTTCTATAATTACATGGTGCATGGTACAGTCTCAGCTACTATAATTACATGGTTCAGTCTCAGCTACTATAATTACATGGTGCATGGTACAGTCTCAGCTTCTATAATTACATGGTGCATGGTACAGTCTCAGCTACTATAATTACATGGTGCAGTCTCAGCTACTATAATTACATGGTGCATGGTACAGTGACAGCTACTATAATTACATGGTGCGGTCTCAGCTTCTATAATTACATGGTGCAGTCTCAGCTTCTATAATAACATGGTGCAGTCTCAGCTACTATAATAACATGGTGCAGTCTCAGCATTCTATAATTACATGGTGCAGTTTCAGCTGCTATAATAACATGGTGCATGGTGCAGTCTCAACTTCTATAATTACATGGTGCAGTCTCAGCTACTGTAATTACATGGTGCAGTCTCAGCTTCTATAATTACATGGAGCAGACTCAGCTATTATAATTACATGGTGCATAATGCAATCTCAGGAACTATAATTACATGGTGCATGATGCAGTCTCAGCTACTATAATTACATGGTGCAGTATCAGCTACTATAATTACATGGTGCAGTCTCAGCTACTATAATTACATGATGCAGTCTCAGCTACTATAATTACATGGTGAAGTCTCAGCTACTATAATTACATGGTGCCGTCTCAGCTTCTATAATTACATGGTGAAGTTTCAGCTGCTATAATAACATGGTGCATGGTGCAGTCTCAGCTTCTGTAATTACATGGTGCAGTCTCAGCTTCTATAATTACACGGAGCAGTCTTAGCTATTATAATTACATGGCGCAGTCTCAGCTATTATTATTACATGGAGCAGTCTCAGCTATTATAATTACACGGTGCATGGTGCAGTCTCAGCTTCTATAATTACATGGTGCAGTCTCAGCTTCTATAATTACATGGTGCAGTCTCAGCTTCTATAATTACATGGTGCAGTCTCAGCTACTACAATTACATGGTGCAGTCTCAGCTTCTATAATTAGAAGGTGCAGTCTTAGCTTCTATAATTACATGGTGCAGTCTCAATTACATGGTGCAGTCTCAACTTCTATAATTACATGGTGCAGTCTCAGCTTCTATAATTACATGGTGCAGTCTCAGCTACTACAATTACATGGTGCAGTCTCAGCTTCTATAATTACATGGTGCAGTCTCAGCTACTATAATTACATGGTTCATTTTGCAGTCTCAGCTACTATAATTACATGGTGCAGTCTCAGCTATTATAATTACATTGTTCATGGTGCAGTCTTAGCTTCTATAATTACATGGTGCAGTCTCAGCTACTATAATTACATGGTGCAGTCTCAGCTATTATAATTACATGGTTCATGGTGCAGTCTTAGCTACTATAATTACATGGTGCATGGTACAGTCTCAGCTACTATAATTACATGGTGCAGTCTCAGCTACTATAATTACATGGTGCATGGTACAGTCTCAGCTTCTATAATTAAATGGTGCATGGTACAGTCTCAGCTTCTATAATTACATGGTGCATGGTACAGTCTCAGCTACTATAATTACATGGTGCAGTCTCAGCTACTGTAATTACATAGTGCAGTCTCAGCTACTGTAATTACATGGTGCAGTCTCAGCTACTATAATTACATGGTGCATGGTACAGTCTCAGCTTCTATAATTACATGGTGCATGGTACAGTCTCAGCTTCTATAATTACATGGTGCAGTCTCAGCTTCTATAATTACATGGTGCATGGTACAGTCTCAGCTACTATAATTACATGGTTCAGTCTCAGCTACTATAATTACATGGTGCATGGTACAGTCTCAGCTTCTATAATTACATGGTGCATGGTACAGTCTCAGCTACTATAATTACATGGTGCAGTCTCAGCTACTATAATTACATGGTGCATGGTACAGTGACAGCTACTATAATTACATGGTGCGGTCTCAGCTTCTATAATTACATGGTGCAGTCTCAGCTTCTATAATTACATGGTGCATGGTACAGTCTCAGCTACTATAATTACATGGTTCAGTCTCAGCTACAATAATTACATGGTGCATGGTGCAGTCTCAGCTACTATAATTACATGGTGCAGTCTCAGCTATTATAATTACATGGTGCATAGTGCAGTCTCAGCTACTGTAATTACATGGTGCATGTTGCAGTCTCAGCTACTATAATTACATGGTGCAGTCTCAGCTTCTACAATTACATGGTGCAGTCTCAGCTTCTATAATTACATGATGCAGTCTCAGCTACTATAATTACATGGTGCATGGTGCAGTCTCAGCTACTTTAAGGTCATTGACATGGTGCAGTCTCAGCTTCTATAATTACATGGTGCAGTCATAGCTACTATAATTACATGGTGCATTGTGCATCTCAGCTACTGTACTTACATTGTGCAGTCTCAGCTACTATAATAACATGGTGCAGTCTCAGCTACTATAATTACATGGTGCATGGTGCAGTCTCAGCTACTATAATTACATGGTGCAGTCTCAGCTATTATAATTACATTGTTCATGGTGCAGTCTAGCTTCTATAATTACATGGTGCAGTCTCAGCTACTATAATTACATGGTGCAGTCTCAGTTATTATAATTACATGGTTCATGGTGCAGTCTTAGCTTCTATAATTACATGGTGCAGTCTCATTTTCTATAATTACATGGTGCATGGTGCAGTCTCAGCTACTATATTTACATGGTGCATGTTGCAGTCTCAGCTACTATATTTACATGGTGCATGGTGCAGTCTCAGCTACAATAATTACATGGTTCATGGTACAGTCTCAGCTTCTATAATTACATGGTGCATGGTACAGTCTCAGCTACTATAATTACATGGTGCAGTCTCAGCTTCTATAATTACATGGTGCAGTCTCAGCTTCTATAATTACATGGTGCAGTCTCAGCTACAATAATTACATGGTTCATGGTGCAGTCTCAGCTACCATAATTACATGGTGCAGTCTCAGCTATTATAATTACATGGTGCATAGTGCAGTCCCAGCTACTGTAATTACATGGTGCATGTTGCAGTCTCAGCTACTATAATTACATGGTGCAGTCTCAGCTTCTACAATTACATGGTGCAGTCTCAGCTTCTATAATTACATGATGCAGTCTCAGCTACTATAATTACATGGTGCATGGTGCAGTCTCAGCTACTGTAAGGTGATTGACATGGTGCAGTCTCAGCTTCTATAATTACATGGTGCAGTCATAGCTACTATAATTACATGGTGCATGGTGCAGTCTCAGCTACTATAATTATATGGTGCAGTCTCAGCTACTATAATTACATGGTGCAGTCTCAGCTTCTATAATTACATATTGCAGTTTCAGCTTCTACAATTACATGGTGCAGTCTCAGCTACAATAATTTCATGGTGCAGTCAAAGCTTCTATAATTACTTAGGTACATGGTGCAGTCTCAGCTACTTTAATGTCATTGACATGGTGCAGTCTCAGCTACTGTAATTACATGGTGCAGTCTCAGCTTCTATAATTACATTGTGCATGGTGCAGTCTCAGCTACTGTAATTACATGGTGCATGGTGCAGTCTCAGCTGCTGTAATTACATGGTGCATGGTGCAGTCTCAGCTACTGTAATTATATGGTGCAATCTCAGCTACTGTAATTACATGGTGCAGTCTCAGCTTCTATAATTACATGGTGCAGTCTCAGCTACTGTAATTACATGGTGAAGTCTCAGCTACTATAATAACATGGTGCATTTGGCAGTCTCAGCTACTGTAATTACATGGTGCAGTCTCAGCTACTGTAATTACATGGTGCATGGTGCAGTCTCAGCTACTGTAATTACATGGTGCATTGTGCAGTCTCAGCTACTGTAATTACATAGCACAGTCTCAGCTACTGTAATTACATGGTGCAGTCTCAGCTACTATAATAACATGGTGCAGTCTCAGCTACTGTAATTACATGGTGCATGGTGCAGTCTCAGCTACTATAATAACATGGTGCAGTCTCAGCTACTATAATAACATGGTGCAGTCTCAGCTACTATAATAACATGGTGCAGTCTCAGCTACTATAATAACATGGTGCCGTCTCAGCTACTATAATAACATGGTGCCGTCTCAGCTACTATAATAACATGGTGCATTTGGCAGTCTCAGCTACTGTAATTACATGGTGCAGTCTCAGCTACTGTAATTACATGGTGCATGGTGCAGTCTCAGCTACTGTAATTACATGGTGCATTGTGCAGTCTCAGCTACTGTAATTACATAGCGCAGTCTCAGCTACTGTAATTACATGGTGCAGTCTCAGCTACTATAATAACATGGTGCAGTCTCAGCTACTGTAATTACATGGTGCATGGTGCAGTCTCAGCTACTATAATAACATGGTGCAGTCTCAGCTACTATAATAACATGGTGCAGTCTCAGCTACTATAATAACATGGTGCAGTCTCAGCTACTATAATAACATGGTGCAGTCTCAGCTACTGTAATTACATGGTGCATGGTGCAGTCTCAGCTACTATAATAACATGGTGCAGTCTAAGTACTTTTACACAACTTGTCATTGAACAAAGTGCTGTACAAACACATAAACAATCATGACAACATACATCATTAACACCACATAAAATATCAATGAAATAAAATAAACCCCTCAGTTTGATAAACCTACAAATGCAACTACTAAACCCCATCAAATGCTAGAGCTAGGAGGTAATATAGTAGTAGTAGTAGTAGTAGTAGTAGTAGTAGTAGTAGTATAGTAGTAGTAGTAATATTTAAATGCTAGAGCTAGGAGGTATTCTTTAAGCTTATGTTTAAAAACAGTAAATGTACGTTCCAATCTGATAAAAAGTGTTAGATCATTCCAGAGTTTAGGAGCTATCGTTACAAATGCTCGATCTCCACTTCTCCGCTTTGTTCTTGGAGTCGTTAAAACCAGCTGGTCAGCTGACCTCAAGGACCGTTTTGGTTCGTATTTCTTAATAAGATTTACAAGGTACAATGGAGCCATACCATGCAGTGATTTGTGAACAAAAATATTTTTTTTTAGATTTATTCTGTAGTCAATTGGTAGCCAATTTAAATAGCTCAATACTGGGGTAATGTGGTCTCGCTTACGAGTACCCGTCAAAAGTCTTGCAGCGGCATTTTGAACTAATTGTAAGCGATTTATCAGTGTTTTATTTATGCCGACATATAACGCATTGCAATAATCTAGTCTTGTAAATATAAATGCATGAATGAGCTTTTCGAGATCACTAGTAGACAGAAATGGTTTCACTTTCGCTATTAATTTCAGATAATAGAAACAAGACTTAACAACAGAATAAATCTGTCTCTCAAACTTAAGATCACTGTCGAAAAGAACACCTAGATTTCGGACTAATGGCTTACAAAAGGGGGCCAAATCGCCCAGATCATCAAGATTATTTGGAGCTCCAAACCACACAACTTCAGTTTTCTCTTCATTTAGTTTAAATTTTTTTAAAGATAACCATGACTTAATGTCATGTGTACAATTTCGCAACAACTCTATTTGGTTCCTGCTGTTTTTTTTCAGAGGGAGATACATTTGCATATCATCTGCATAAAAGTGAAAGGGTATTCCATGCTTGCTAAAAATTGACCCAAGGGGTAGCAAATACAAGGAGAACAAGATTGGGCCAAGAATGGACCCCTGTGGAACCCCACTAAGCAGAGAGGCAGGTTGTGAACTATCTCGACCAATATTTACCGAAAAGGTTCTGTTTAAAAGAAAAGATTTAAACCATGCAAATGCTGTACCTTGAATTCCTTTTCTAGACGTGAAAGTAAAATGTCATGGTCAATGGTATCGAACGCAGCGCTAAGGTCTAATAAAACAATTATTACAGTAGCTGAGACTGCACAATGCACCATGTAATTACAGTAGCTGAGACTGCACCATGCACCATGTAATTATAGTAGCTGAGACTGCACCATGTAATTACAGTAGCTGAGACTGCACCATGTAATTATAGTAGCTGAGACTGCACCATGTACCTAAAGCAGTCTCAGCTACTGTAATTACATGGTGCAGTCTCAGCTACTGTAATTACATGGTGCATTGTGCAGTCTCAGCTACTGTAATTACATAGTGCAGTCTCAGCTACTATAATAACATCGTGCAGTCTCAGCTACTGTAATTACATGGTGCAGTCTCAGCTACTGTAATTACATGGTGCATGGTGCAGTCTCAGCTACTGTAATTACATGGTGCATTGTGCAGTCTCAGCTACTGTAATTACATAGTGCAGTCTCAGCTACTATAATAACATCGTGCAGTCTCAGCTACTGTAATTACATGGTGCAGTCTCAGCTACTGTAATTACATGGTGCATGGTGCAGTCTCAGCTACTGTAATTACATGGTGCAGTCTCAGCTACTGTAATTACATGGTGAAGTCTCAGCTACTATACATCCACATAAGAGTCACAGCTAAATATTTCGTATGATCTCTTATAGACTATTTTAGGCCCAGCTTTTGGAACTTTCCTGTATCAAATCAAATCAAATTTTATTTGTCACATGCGCCGAATACAACCTTACAGTGAATTACCTACAAGCCCTTAACCAACAATACAACAGGTGTAGACCTTACAGTGAATTACCTACAAGCCCTTAACCAACAATACAACAGGTGTAGACCTTACAGTGAAATGCTTACTAACAAGCCCTTAACCAACAATACAACAGGTGTAGACATTACAGTGAAATGCTTACTAACAAGTCCTTAACCAACAATACAACAGGTGTAGACCTTACAGTGAAATGCTTACTAACAAGCCCTTAACCAACAATACAACAGGTGTAGACCTTATAGTGAATTACCTACAAGCCCTTAACCAACAATACAACAGGTGTAGACCTTACAGTGAATTACCTACAAGCCCTTAACCAACAATGCTTTAAACGTAATGTAAACACCCTGGTAGGTTGATTAATAACCTGAACCAGATAACCGGCACTGATTACAGTGAGAAGCTTCCTCTTGAGCGGACAGCTTGATGAAAACCAGTCAATATTCAGGTCCCCAAGAAAGTAGACCTTTCTGTTCACAGCACATACTGTAATGATTGTGCCTCCGAACTCAAAGTTGCCCCTCCCGCCCCGGCACTCCGGCTCGCCGGTATACTAACCACTGGCATGAGCTGATGCCCATCCCCTGATTCCACACACACACACACACACACCCACACACACACACACACACATGCGCGTGTGCACAAACACACCTGAAGATTCCTGCCAAGAAACCGTCACTGCCAACCTAGTATGTATATATACTGTAGGTCCTGGATGGCAGGAAGCTCGGCCCCAGTGATGTACTGGGCCGTACGTACTACCCTCTGTAGCACCTTACGGTCGAATACCGAGCAGTTGCCATGCCAGGCGGTGATGCAACCGGTCAGTATTTTCTCGATGGTGAAGGTGTAGAACCTTTTGAGGATCTGGGGACCAATGCCAAATCTTTGCAATATCCTGAGGGGGAAAAGACGTGCCCTCTTCACGACTGTCTTGGTGTGTTTGGACGATTCTAGTTTGTTGGTGATGTGGACACAAGGAATTTGAAACTCTCGACCCGCTCCACTGCAGCCCAGTCGATGAGAATGGGGGCCTGTTCGGTCCTCCTTTTCCTGTAGTCCACAATCATCTCCTTTGTCTTGATCACGTTGAGGGAGAGGTTGTTGTACTGGCACCACAGGTCTCTGACCTCCTCCCTATAGGCTGTCTCATTGTTGTTGTTGATCAGGCCTACCACTGTTGTGTCGTCTGCAAACTTAATGATGGTGTTTGAGTCGTGCCTGGCCGTGCGGTCATGGGTAAACAGGAAGTACAAGAGGGGACTGAGCACACACCCCTGAGGGGCCCCCGTGTTGAGGATCAGTGTGGCAGATGTGTTGTTACCTACCCTTACCACCTGAATTGGAGTTGGAGTGTGTCCAAGGTTTCCGGGATGTTGATGTGAATCATGACCAGCCTTTCAAAGCACTTCATGGCTACAGACGTGAGTGTTACGGGGCGGTGGTCATTTAGGCAGGTTACCTTCACTTTCTTGGGCACAGGGACTATGGTGGTCTGCTTGAAACATGTAGGTATTACAGACACAGTCAGGGAGAGGTTGAAAAGACACTTGCCAGTTGGTCCACGCATGCTCTGAGAACACGTCCTGGTAAACCATATGGCCCCCCTGGCCTTGTTAATGTTGACCTGTTTAAAGGTCTTGCTCACATTGTCTATGGAGAACGTGATCACACAGTCGTCCGAAACAGCTGGTGCTCTCATGCATGCTTCAGTGTTGCTTGCCTCAAAGCGAGCATAAAAGGCATTTAGCTCGTCTGGTAGGCTTGCGTCACTGGGCAGCTCGCGGCTGGGTTTCCCTTTGTAGTCCGTAATAGTTTGCAGAGCCGGTGTAGTAGGATTCAATCTTAGTCCTGTATTGACACTTTGCCTGTTTGATGGTTCGTCTGAGGGCATAGTGGGATTTCTTATAAGCGTTCGGATTAGTGTCCCGCTCCTTGAAAGCGGCAGCTCTAGCCTTTTGCTCTGTGTGGATGTTGCCTTTAATCCATGGCTTCTGGTTGGGATATGTACGTACGGTCACTGTGGGGACGGAATCAGGAGGATAGAATTATGGTCAGATTTTCTAAATGGAGGGCGAGGGAGAGCTGTGTGTGGAGTAAAGGTGGTGTAGAGTTTTGTTTCACGTGACATGCTGGTAGAAATGAGATAAAACGGATTTAATTTTGCCTCCATTAAAGTCGCCAGCCAGTAGGAGCTTCTGGATGAGCTTTTCTTGTTTGTTTATGTCCTTACACAGCTCGTTGAGTGCATTCTTAGTGCCAGCGTTGGTATGTGGTGGTAAGTAGACGCTATGAAAATATAGATGAAAACTCGATAGATAGTGTGATAATTCCATTAGTTATAGATTATAGTTCTATTAGTTAGAGATAATTGTTATATTAGTTAGAGATGATAGCTGTATTAGTTAGAGATGATAGTTGTACTAGTTAGAGATTATAGTTGTAATAGTTAGAGATGATAGTTGTAATAGTTAGAGATGATAGTTGTAATAGTTAGAGATTATAGTTGTAATAGTTAAAGATTATAGTTGTAATAGTTAGAGATTATAGTTGTAATAGTTAGAGATTATAGTTGTAATAGTTAGAGATTATAGTTGTAATAGTTAGGTATATTATTTAGCGAAGATAGCTGTCTCCCATATTATAGAGATCTATTAGTTAGAGATTATATTTGTCTCCCATATGATGAAGATAGCTCTATCAGTGCTAGAGACGCCACTACAGACCCTGGTTCGATTCCAGGCTGAATCACAATCCGGCCGTGATTGGTAGTCCCGTTTGGCGGTGCACAATTGACCCAGCGTCATTAGAGTTTGGCCGGGGTAGGCCGTCTTTGTAAATGTGTTGTTAACTGACTTGCATAGTTAAATAAAGGTTCAAAATGTAAAAATGTTGTTAAAGTTGAGCTGTTTCAGTCTGGTAAGAAAAGGTGCTTCCTACAAAACAGTACAGTTCAATATATATCAGTGGTAAAAGAGCCTGTATAAAGAAGTCTATGCACCTGACCTGGCATTAACTATTCCTATAAAATATCTGCACTGTCAGCCCTTTGATGACCAGACCTTGTAGACCAGCTGTCCCTTATCTAATGTGTGATGCAGGGTTTCTCTTTAGGAGTTACAATACCAGAGGAATGTCATAAACACACAGAGGAGGATCTGGAATATAGATCTGAATCAGTGGAGGCTCTTAATAACGTCTGGAACGGAGCAAATGGAATGGCATCAAACATGTGGAAAGCATGTGTTGATGTATTTGATAGCATTCCAGTGATTCTGCTCCAGACATTACCACCAGCCCGTCCTCCCCAACTAAGGTGCCACCAACCTCCTGTGATGTGAATACATAAAGCAGTGCATGAAACTCTGCTGGAGGTTTATTCTGGAAATCTCTTTGTTCCTCTCATATCTTCTTCACGCAGCCATGCCATGGCTAGTCATGATGTAGTTACGATCTAGTTTGAATCTAGTCATGATCTCTGTCTGTCTTTAACAAGTGCTGTCAACCCCCTGAGTCTCACCCCTGCCCCCCCTCAGGACCCCCTCCACCACCCTCAGGACCCCCTCCACCCCCCTCAGGACCCCCTACACCCCCCTCAGGACCCCCTACACCCCCCTCAGGACCCCCTACACCCCCCTCAGGACCCCCTACACCACCCTTCGATCCCCTTCCACCCAGTCGGACCCCCCTACACCCCCCTCAGGACCCCCTACACCCCCCTCAGGACCCCCTAACACCCCCCTCAGGACCCCCTCCACCACCCTCAGGACCCCCTACACCCCCCTCAGGACCCCCTACACCCCCCTCAGGACCCCCTACACCCCCCTCGAATCCACTCCGCCCCCCTCAAACCCCCATATATCCCCCTTGGACCCCCATGGTCCACCATGTTCATATGTTCTAGCCCCTAAGGCTTAGAATAAACCAAGACCATGTCCTGGACATTTTGTCTTTCTTCTCCTCTCGTCTTCTCCTTCTCCTCACGTCTTCTCCTTCTCCTCTCGTCTTCTCCTTCTCCTCTCGTCTTCTCCTTCTCCTCACGTCTTCTCCTTCTCCTCTCGTCTTCTCCTTCTCATCACGTCTTCTCCTTCTCATCACGTCTTCTCCTTCTCCTCAGGTCTTCTCCTTCTCCTCACGTCTTCTCCTTCTCCTCTCGTCTTCTCCTTCTCCTCTCGTATTCTCCTTCTCCTCTCGTCTTCTCCTTCTCCTCTCGTCTTCTCCTTCTCCTCACGTCTTCTCCTTCTCCTCACGTCTTCTCCTTCTCCTAACGTCTTCTCCTTTAGGCTCAGTAACCGGAGAGGAGAAGAGGAGAAGACGTAAGGAGAAGGAGAAGACGAGAGGAGAAGGAGAAGACGAGAGGTCTTCTCCTTCTCCTCACATCTTCTCCTTCTCCTCACATCTTCTCCTTCTCCTCACATCTTCTCCTTCTCCTCACATCTTCTCCTTCTCCTCACATCTTCTCCTTCTCTTCACATCTTCTCCTTCTCCTCACATCTTCTCTTTCTCCTCTCGTCTTCTCCTTATTCCTCTTCTTTCTTATCTGTCTGTTTATGATCTCCAGGATAACCGTGTGGAATCCTCATCTTCTCCCCTTTCTTTGTCTCCATTATTGTTGTTTTATAGGGAAGCGGTTACTGAGCCTAACGCTTAGCATCAGAAGAGCTAGTAGCAAACATGATATCTTAAATGGAACAATCTAGATGTTAATGTTATGCTGACCTGCCGATGTACCGAGGACCCGGAGGGCCAAAGCCGTAATGTCAGCGTTTATTTCACCTCACAGAGACACACAGTGATGCGGTTCCATCATCATCATCATCATCATCATCATCATCATCATCATCATCATCATCATCAGCTCCAATTGCTCCAGTCTTCTACTATGTGGATCTGAGATGAGACCAATCAGTTGCTTGTCTGTAATATATTATACTGTAACGCTCCAGATTTCAAAATGTCCTTAGAGAGCTACGAGTTCACATTCACTTAGACAGTGCTCAAGTGGAGTGGGTGGAGAGCTTCAAGTTCCTCTGTGTCCACATCACTAAGGATCTATCATGGTCCAAACACACCAAGACAGTCATGAAGAGGGAAGAACAACGCCTCTTCCCCCACAGGAGGCTGAAAAGATTTAGCATGGGCCCTCAGATCCTCAAAACGTTAGGCAGCTGTACCACTGAGAGCATCTTGACTGGCTGGAGTCCTTAACAATTAGGTCCTTCCTCTGACACCGTCTGGTATAGAGGTTCTGGATGGCAGGGAGTTAGGCCCCAGGGATGTAATGGGTCATATGCACTACCCTCTGTAGCATCTTGCAGTCGGATGCCAAGCAGTTGCCATACCAAGCAGTGATGCAGCCAAGAGTGTGCAAAGCTGTCATCAAGGTAAAGGTTGGCTATTATCTTAAATATAAAACACAGACATACACACACATTCATTCTACACACATATCCTAACTGCTGCTACCAGACTCTAAGTATACTGTTCAGTTTATATACTTATATACACATCACAACTGCTGCTACCAGACTCTAAGTATACTGTTCAGTTTATATACTTATATACACATCACAACTGCTGCTACCAGACTCTAATTATACTGTTCAGTTTATATACTTATATACACATTACAACTGCTGCTACCAGAATCTAATTATACTATTCAGTTTATATACTTATATACACATTACAACTGCTGCTACTGTGATGGCTTGGTTGTGGTAAGGCCTCTTACTCCCACCTAGGGGAGGAGAGAGGCACACAACCAAGTCATCACACCCTAACTAGGGTGATTATCATCCCCAATCAGAGACAGCTGTCTAGCGTTGTCTCTGATTGGGGATAGTATATAGGACCCACACACTTCCACCTGTGTGTGGATCATTGTTCTTGTGTTTGTCTGCTCTGCCAGAAGCCACAGTAAGTCACCGTGTTTTGTTTGTTTGTTTGTTTGCTTGTTAGTAAGTTTTTGTTTTCACTCTCCTTTTGATTTGAATGCTTCGTGAGTACACCTCATTCAATAAAAAGGATGACACTTCACCAGCGCTCCGTCTATAGTCCCATATATCCGATGCACCGTGACAGAATGATCCACCACCCTGGGACGCAACGGGGGATTACTTTAGGAGATATCCTCCTCGGTATGGGGAAAATTACCGAGGAGGAACACTCTTATTATCGCTCGGTGGAGGAAGGCTGGGGTCCGGAGCAGAGGCGCCGAAGACGGGGGAAACGTCACCGGGCTAAAGTTGAGGACCAGCCTGGAGCCCAGAAAAACCCCCAAACTGATTTTGGGGGGGGGCTATGGGGGTGGTCGGGGATCGAAGGAGAAGATCCCCGACCACTGCACTCGTGGGGGTTCCAGGAGGAGCCCCTACAGCCGTGGGAACGGGAGTACAGAGAGGAGTCGGAGGAAGACGACGACGATGTGCTTCTGTTCCCTCACTCGTGGGGGTTCCCGGAGGAACCCTCACAGGATGGGGATTGGCGGTGGAATAGGCACGACAGGGACAGTCGTGATCCAGCGCCAGTTCCCAGTCCGGTGCCTCCAGCGCCGGTCCAGAGTCGGAGGAGGAGGAGACCGACTCAGCGCACAAAACCATCGGTGCGCAACGCTAGCCCGGTGAGTCCCGTACCAGCTAAACGCACCAACCCAACGGTGCGTTTCCCCAGCCCGGTACGGCCCGCGCCTGCTCCACGCACCAGCCCCATGGTGCGTGTCTCCAGCCCGGAGCGACCCGTGCCAGCTAGACGAACCAGCCCTACGGTGCGTTTCCCCAGCCCGGTACGGCCCGTGCCTGCGCCTCGCAGCAGAGCAGTGGCGCGCTCACCCATTCCTCACATGGAGCCTACTGCGAGGGTCGACAGCGCAGCTCTGGGTTTGGAAACCATCTCTGCGTCGGTGCCCAGGGTGGGCACGACGTTCAGTCCCGCTGTGGAGCAGGAGCTCCATAGCGCGTCGGTGCCCAGTCTGGGGCCGACAGCCAGCCCAACCACAGGGCTGGAAACCACCTCTGCGTCGGTGCCCAGGGTGGGCACGGCATCCAGCCTGAGGTCTCCAGAGAAGGTCAGCAGCCCGAGGCCTCCTGTGAAGGTCATCAGCCCGAGACCTCCGGAGAAGGTCAGCAGCCCGAGGTCCCCGGTGACGGTCAGCAGCCCGAGGTCCCCGGTGACGGTCAGCAGCCCGAGGTCCCCGGTGACGGTCAGCAGCCCGAGGTCCCCGGTGACGGTCAGCAGCCCGAGGTCCCCGGCGACGGTCAGCAGCCCGAGGTCCCCGGCGACGGTCAGCAGCCCGAGGTCCCCGGCGACGGTCAGCAGCCCGAGGTCCCCGGCGACGGTCAGCAGCCCGAGGTCCCCGGCGACGGTCAGCAGCCCGAGGTCCCCGGCGACGGTCAGCAGCCCGAGGTCCCCGGCGACGGTCAGCAGCCCGAGGTCCCCGGCGACGGTCAGCGCCCCGAGGTCCCCGGCGAAGGTCAGCGCCACGCCACCTCCAGCGAGGGTCAGCGCCACGCCACCTCCAGCGAAGGTCAGCGCCACGCCACCTCCAGCGAAGGTCAGCGCCACGCCACCTCCAGCGAAGGTCAGCGCCACGCCACCTCCAGCGAAGGTCAGCGCCACGCCACCTCCAGCGAAGGTCAGCGCCACGCCACCTCCAGCGAAGGTCAGCGCCACGCCACCTCCAGCGAAGGTCAGCGCCACGCCACCTCCAGCGAAGGTCAGCGCCACGCCACCTCCAGCGAAGGTCAGCGCCACGCCACCTCCAGCGAAGGTCAGCGTTCCGCCACCTCCAGCGAACGTCGCTCCATTGACGGAGCAGTCCGCTCCACCGGTGCCCAGTCCGGGGCCGGTCGTCTGCGCCGCTCCAGTGCCGGAGCAGTCCGCTCCACCGGTGCCCAGTCCGGGGCCGGTCGTCTACGTCGCTCCAGTGCCGGAGCAGTCCGCTCCACCGGTGCCCAGTCCGGGGCCGGTCGTCTACGTCGCTCCAGTGCTGGAGCAGCCCGCTCCACCGGTGCCCAGTCCGGGGCCGGTCATCTACGTAGCTCCAGTGCCGGAGCAGTCCGCTCCACCGGTGCCCAGTCCGGGGCCGGTCATCTACGTAGCTCCAGTGACGGAGCAGTCAGCTCCACCGGTGCCCAGTCCGGGGCCGGTGGTCAGCCCCTCTCCAGGGTCGAGGGCTCCCACACCAGGGTCCAGACAGGACTTGGTAACTGGCGGGAGTACTGAGAGGGGAACCATCGCGCTGGGGTCCGGACTGGACCGGGCGTGCAACAGAGAGGTAGGAGAGAAGCTACTCTCAGAGCTTGCGCCACGCCCGGAACCAGAACCGGAGCCTCCACCAGCAACCATCTCAGTACCCCGCCATGTCCCCCCTAGTTTTTTGGACAATTTTGTCCAAAACCTTGGGGGGGGGGTACTGTGATGGCTTGGTTGTGGTAAGGCCTCTTACTCCCACCTAGGGGAGGAGAGAGGCACACAACCAAGTCATCACACCCTAACTAGGGTGATTATCATCCCCAATCAGAGACAGCTGTCTAGCGTTGTCTCTGATTGGGGATAGTATATAGGACCCACACACTTCCACCTGTGTGTGGATCATTGTTCTTGTGTTTGTCTGCTCTGCCAGAAGCCACAGTAAGTCACCGTGTTTTGTTTGTTTGTTTGTTTGCTTGTTAGTAAGTTTTTGTTTTCACTCTCCTTTTGATTTGAATGCTTCGTGAGTACACCTCATTCAATAAAAAGGATGACACTTCACCAGCGCTCCGTCTATAGTCCCATATATCCGATGCACCGTGACAGCTACCAGACTCTAATTATACTGTTCAGTTTATATACTTATATACACATTACAACTGCTGCTACCAGACTCTAATTATACTGTTCCGTTTATATACTTATATACACATTACAACTGCTGCAACCTGGGTTAGAGTCCTTCCTGTATTATACTGATGCTAACATGTTGTTTCTTCGATTGTATCATTTCTTATTGTTGCAGAAGGAACCTGCATGTGTATCCCATACATATGACTAATACAACTAGAAACAGTATAACTTGACTATATTAATTATTCAACGGGGGGGTCTTATCCTAGATGCTGATAGGTTACATTGTATCATTTCTTATTGTTGTTGCGTTGTGGAGAAGGAACCTTCAGGAAAGCATTTCATTGGACGATGTATACCATGCTTATCCCAACATTTGACTGATACAACTTTAAACTTGAAACTATGATGAGTCATTCTTCAAACACAGTTCTGCTATTTGATCCTTGAATATTGAATGGTGTTCCAATAACATCAAAGATGACAGAACGTACACTGTAATGAGCCAGTGAATATAGACACCCGTCAACACAGCCGTGCATTAGAACACATCTAAAGGTGGATCTAGTCCTTATACATGTCAGACAAGACAGGTCGTAGAGAGAAAGGATGGATGAGTGAATGGAGGAATGGAGAGAAAGGATGGATGAGTGTATGGAGGAATGGAGAGAAAGGATGGATGAGTGTATGGAGGAATGGAGAGAAAGGATGGATGAGTGTATGGAGGAATGGAGAGAAAGGATGGATGAGTGTATGGAGGAATGGAGAGAAAGGATGGATGAGTGTATGGAGGAATGGAGAGAAAGGATGGATGAGTGAATGGAGGAATGGAGAGAAAGGATGGATGAGTGAATGGAGGAATGGAGAGAGAGTCCAGAACTCCAGTCTTACTGGCCATTCTAACTCACCGCCAGACAACGATAAATAAGCACCGCAGCACCCATCGAATGTCACAGATTACTGTCCAATAGCATGTCAGAGAGGAGGGGTTACTGCAGAGCTAGCCAATCACCTTTCAGAGATCACTGTAGAGATCCAGCACCTATTCAAATCAAATACAACTTTATTCAAGTCTTAAACATGCTGTAGTTATTAAGGGGGAGCAGTTCAGCCCTACACACACACAGTCTTGCAGCATGACGTCACGGTTCAGACGCCAGGTTGGCCTCTACTGAGAGCTAAAACAGTATATCAGGTTTCTGATCCCATAGAACCTCCTGTCCAACCGTGACTGCTTTCTGATTGGCAAGCTGCTGGGGGTCGGCTCTCTGACTGGCCAGTGGAGACATGTATTGCCAACAGGTTCATGTTTCCTGGTGGAGTTGTGACATCATTGAGATAGAGTGGACCTTATCAGACTACGGTTACTGTGAGAGGGGAGCTTTGAGTCCATATCTGTTTTACAGCACACAGTATTGTTCTTGTTTGTAGATAACAGTATGTGATGTGTACCAGTATATACCAGTATACTGTATATATAAATATATAGTGTTGTTGTTTTGTCACTGCAGTCGGCTATCTCATATCATTAGTCCATTGCAGTCCCAGAGGACGGCACACAATTGGTCCAGCATCGTCCGGGTTTGGCCGGTGTAGGCCGTCATTGTAAATAAGAATTTGTTCTTAATAAATAAAACCACTACTGATCTTATAGATCTGATCTGCCTTGCCACTGAACTAGTTTGTATACACCCCCGGTCAAAAGTTTGGAATGTTACTCATTCAAGGGTTTAAAAGAATAAAAGTGAAAACTATGATATAACACATATGGAATCATGTAGTAACCAAAAAAGTGTTAAACAAATCAAAATATATTTTATATTTGAGATTCTTCAAATAGCCACCCTTTGCCGTGATCACAGCTTTGCACACTCTTAGGCATTCTCTCAACCAGCTTCACCTGGAATGTTTTTCCATCAGTCTTGAAGGAGTTCCCACATATGTTGAGCACTTGTTGGCTGCTTTTCCTTCACTGCGGTCCGACTCATCACAAATCATCTCAATTTGGTCAAAAATCTCATATTTGAACTCCAGACCAAAGGGCAGATTTCCACTGGTCTAATGTCCATTGCTCGTGTTTCTTGGTCCAAACAAGTCTCTTCTTCTTATTGGTTCCTTTAGTAGTGGTTTCTTTGCATCAATTCAACCATTAAGTTCTGATTCACACAGTCTCCTCTGAACAGTTGATGTCGAGATGTGTCTGTTACTTGAACTCTGTGAAGCATTTATTTGGGCTGCAATCTGAGGCTGGTAACTATAATGAACTTATCCTCTGTAGCAGAGGTAACTCTGGGTCTTCCATTCCTGTGGTGAATAGAAATTGAGCTCAGGTGCATCCTGTTTCCTTGAGATGTTTCTACAACTTGATTGGAGTCCACATGTGGTAAAATCTACTGAATGGACATGATTTGGAAAGGCACACACCTCTCTATATAAGGTCCCACAGTTGACAGTGCATATCTGAGCAAAAACCAAGCCATGAGGTCAAAGGAAATGTCCATAGAGCTCCGAGACAGGATTGTGTCGAGGCACAGATCTGGGGAAGGTTACCAACACCTTTTTGCAGCATTGAAGGTCTCCAAGAACACAGTGGCCTCAATCATTCTTAAATGGAAGAAGTTTGGAACAACCAACACTCTTCCTAGAGCTGGCTGCCGGGCCTTGGTCAGTGAGGGGATGGTCAATCTGATAGAGTTCCTCTGTGGAGATGGGGGAACCTTCCAGGAGGACAACAATCTGTGCAGCACTCCACCAATCAGGCCTTTTGGTAGAGTGGCCAGACGGAAGCCACTCCTCAGTAGAAAGCACATGACAGCCCGCTTGGAGTTTGCCAAAAGACACCTAAAGGATTCTCAGACCATGAGAAACAAGAATTATCTGGTCTGATGAAACCAAGATTGAACTCTTTGGCCTGAACGTGAATTGTCACGTCTGGAGGAAACCTGGCACCAATGTGATGGCAGCATCATATATTTAATGGTGTGAAAATTCTGTGCAACGTCCGGCACATGTTTACTGTGAACACTGAGGCTGTACCCGCTTTAAATGACAGGTTTTAGTGGCCAAGGCTATTTAATCATAATGTAGGCAGACCTGAGTGGCCTACCATCAAAAACTATGGAGGAAATACATACCATAACATTTTAACATGGAAGTAGCTGTTCTGTTGTTCAGCCTAGAGTAGCAGCCAACATGTGGTGTTTAATCTTGTGCTTCTCTGGGCTGATATTTCTTCTGTGCAGCAAAGTCCTGCACAGCGATGCCATGGAGAGGACTCTGGGTTAGAGTAAGCCTTGTCAGAGGTCTTTATAATCACTGAGGAAAGAACTGTGGTTTCAATCTGAACTGGCAATGAGAAAATGTTCCAGAGCGATCTGGCATGAATCACACTTGTAAAGTGTTCAACTTCTGATTCCCTGTAGCCTCATAGGTTTCAGTTGTGTGAAGTCCTCTCCAGACCCTGCTAAGTGTGTTTCTATGTGGACTTTGTTTCTATGTTGGCTGTATTTCTACGTTGGTTGTGTTTCCATGTGGACTGTGTTAAAAAAAAAAAAGATTTATGTTTTAATAATTTTTTGACATGCAAACGACAACATACCGATGCACACCGCATCCTGAACATCACACCTGCCGGGACCCATCTGTTCACAGCCCCAACTCCAGCACCGCATCCAGAACATCACACCTGCCGGGACCCACCTGCTCACAGCCCCAGCTACAGCACCGCATCCAGAACATCACACCTGCCGGGACCCACCTGCTCACAGCCCCAACTCCAGCACCGCATCCAGAACATCACACCTGCTGGGACACACCTGCTCACAGCCCCAACTCCAGCACCACATCCAGAACATCACACCTGCCGGGACCCGCCTGCTCACAGCCCCATCTCCAGCACCGCATCACTCTCTTTCACATGGCCTCAAACTGCACCATTTTGTTGCTGTCCATCATCCACGCACTTTCAACTTTTAGATGAAGCATTTTACCTTTCCATTGTGTTAACGATGGAGGATTGGTTATTTTCCAGTTTTGAAGTGTGTATTCCAGATGTGTGATGAGACCAGTGTTGTCCATCAGTTAACTGCAGCCTCATATGCAGACAGACGGATTCAAAGTAAAGTTACATTGTAATACTTCTGACAGCCAACTTTCTAAGTCCACTCATAACTTTTGGACTTTTGGATCATTGTTAGTTCTATACTTAAGACCTGACTCTGACTCTGTGCTGTAGAGTTTCAGATTTTAACATGTTGGTATAATCAATATTATGAATTAGTTGAGACTGTAATAAAGATCCTTTTTCGTTAACTGGAATTTTATTTGTTACTTTAAACACTGTCTTTATCAGTTCAAGTCTTGGGTCCATTAGTTAACATTGTCAGTTGGATAGGTTTTATATTTCTGACTCTCAGAATCACTCTGATGTCCAAAATAATTCAAATTAAAATGTATTGATATGACATTTTTAAGTTGCATGTGTTGGTCAGTCCAAAATAGTTTTTTAATTCTGTAAATACATTTATTTCCTTTTAATTTAGTAATTTAAGGTTTCTATGCCTTTAGTTTCCATATTGAATTCTGAAAAGCTATCCAAGGATTGTTCCATAAAGTTGTGTATTTAGGGACTGATGTTGGTTCTTGTAGAATATATTTAATTTTCTTCCATATTGTTATAGTGTTCTTAACTATGAAGTTGTTTTTAATGAGTTTTTATTGAATATTAAAGCATACAATCTACTTGCAGTGAAGCCGCTCAACAGTTACATTACATTCAGTAATCTAACAGACTCCCTTCCAGAGCGACACACAGCAGCAACCAGGGTCAATGCTTAAGGGCACGTCGACAGATCTCCCATAAGGACAAAAACGGGGACCCGAACCAGCGACCTATCGGCCACCGGTCTAAGCTCCCAACCACCAGGCCAGCAGCCCTAAAATATCCCCCCCACAGTGCCCCTCAATCACCTGAGACCCCCCACAGCCCCCAAGGCCCCCCCCCCCCCCCCCCCCCCCCCAGTAAGAAAAAAAACATAACAAAACGCTTGATTCAACATTATCTGGAAAGGAACACACCTGTCTATGTCCCACAGTTGACAGTGGATGTCAGAGCAGAAATGACAGCCCGCTTGGAGTTTGCCAAAAGGCACCTAAAGGACTCTCAGACCATGAGAAACAAGATTCTCTGGTCTGATGAAACCAAGATTAAATGCCAAGCGTCACGTCTGTAGGAAACCTGGCAACATCCCTACAGTGAAGCATGGTGGTGGCAGCATCATGCTGTGGGGATGTTTTTCAGCGGTAGGGACTGGGAGACTAGTCAGGATCGAGGGAAAGATGAACGGAGCAAAGTACAGAGAGATCCTTGATGAAAACCTGCTCCAGAGCGCTGAGGACCTCAGACTGGGGAGAAGGTTCACCTTCCAACAGGACAATGACCCAAAGGACACAGCCAAGACACCGCAGGAGTGGCTTCTGGACAAGTCTCTGAATCTCCTTGAGTGGCCCAGCCAGAGCCCGGACTTGAACGCAATCGAACATCTCTGGAGAGACCTGAAAATAGCTGTATAGCGACACTCCCCATCCAACCTGATTTGGTTACTACATGATTCCATATGTGTTATGTCATAGTTTTGATGTCTTCAATTGTGCAAATAAAGAAAAACCCTTGAATGAGTAATATTCCAATCTTTTGACCAGGGGTGTGTGTAAATGTGATATTTTTAATACATTTGCACAAATTCTAAAAACCTGTTTTTGCTTTGTCATTATGGGGTATTGTGTGTAGATTGATGTCATTATGGGGTATTGTGTGTAGATTGATGTCATTATGGGGTATTGTGTGTAGATTGATGAGGGGAAAAAAACAATTTAATCCATTTTAGAATAAGGCTGTAAGGTAACAAAATGTGGAAAAAGTCAAGGGGTTTGAATACTTTCTGAAGGCACTGTACTGTACAACTCAGACACCCTGTACCATGGAATCAGTACATCAACTATTGTTCAATCTGTATGACATAGTTGTCAACATCCTGGTCCTCAAATGAAACTGGTACTAGTTTTATTCCTCCTCAGTTTTAATCCTTTATATTGGGCAGACAGACCAGTTCCCTTCCTCCTCCATCTTTATATTGGGCAGACAGACCAGTTCCCTACCTCCTCCATCTTTATATTGGGCAGACAGACCAGTTCCCTACCTCCTCCATCTTTATATTGGGCAGACAGACCAGTTCCCTTCCTCCTCCATCTGCCACCTGCCTCCTCCATCTTGTAGGTAAGTAGAATCAGGTGGGTAAATAATTAGCTACCAAATTAACCAATCAAAGGAGAGTATGACATTATCATTCCCCTAATGTACGTCTTAAAAGCATCCCAAATTATAACGGGGTTGATTTTCCTGTATGTCTAAATTTTTATGTATTTAATGCATTTCAGGTCTTGAAGAGTTTTGTTTCTCCATATACTTTCGCTAAGTGTATTTTCTGTTGGTGTAATTAAACATGATACCGTATAATTATTCAATATCACTATGTTATAAAAATTATTTGCCAAAAAAAAGGATCATGTCCCGCCCTCGG
This sequence comes from Thymallus thymallus, assembly GCA_023634145.1. Classification (NCBI taxonomy): domain Eukaryota; kingdom Metazoa; phylum Chordata; class Actinopteri; order Salmoniformes; family Salmonidae; genus Thymallus; species Thymallus thymallus. Next base: position 521,229 of record CM042402.1, on the reverse strand, counting down.
GACAGTTGAGCTAACGTGCGCTAATGTGATTAGCATGAGGTTGTAAGTAACAAGAACATTTCCCAGGACATAGACATACCTTATATGGGCAGAAAGATTACATTATTGTTAATCTAACTGCACTGTCCAATTTATAGTAGCTATTACAGTGAAATAATATCATGCTATTGTTTGAGGAGAGTGCACAGTTTTGTACTTGAGAATGTATCAATAAACCAATAGGCACATTTGGGCAGTCTTGATACAACATTTTGAACAGTAATGCAATGGTTCATTGGATCAGTCTAAAACGTTGCACATACACTGCTGCAATCTAGTGGCCAAAATCTAAATTGTGTCTGGCCTCCTAAGTAATATTACGACCTTTCACATGCATTTCAAAGATGTGACAAAAAAAACTCAAAGTGTTTCCTTTCAAATGGTATCAAGAATATGCATATCCTTGCTTCAGGTCCTGAGCTACAGGCAGTTAGATTTGGGTTTGTCATTTTAGGCGAAAATTGAAAGAAAGGGTTTGATCCTTAATAGCTTTTCATACATTCAGAAAAAGTATACTCAGTGTAAATAGAGTGTGTGAGCATGTTGGCTGAGCAGAGCATGTTGGATGAGCAGAGCATGTTGGCTGAGCAGAGCATGTTGGCTGAGCAGAGCATGTTGGATGAGCAGAGCATGTTGGATGAGCAGAGCATGTTGGATGAGCAGAGCATGTTGGATGAGCAGAGCATGTTGGATGAGCAGAGCATGTTGGATGAGCAGAGCATGTTGGATGAGCAGAGCATGTTGGATGAGCAGAGCATGTTGGATGAGCAGAGCATGTTGGATGAGCAGAGCATGTTGGATGAGCAGAGCATGTTGGCTGAGCAGAGCATGTTGGCTGAGCAGAGCATGTTGGCTGAGCAGAGCATGTTGGATGAGCAGAGCATGTTGGATGAGCAGAGCATGTTGGATGAGCAGAGCATGTTGGATGAGCAGAGCATGTTGGATGAGCAGAGCATGTTGGATGAGCAGAGCATGTTGGATGAGCAGAGCATGTTGGATGAGCAGAGCATGTTGGATGAGCAGAGCATGTTGGATGAGCAGAGCATGTTGGATGAGCAGAGCATGTTGGATGAGCAGAGCATGTTGGATGAGCAGAGCATGTTGGATGAGCAGAGCATGTTGGCTGAGCAGAGCATGTTGGCTGAGCAGAGCATGTTGGATGAGCAGAGCATGTTGGATGAGCAGAGCATGTTGGATGAGCAGAGCATGTTGGATGAGCAGAGCATGTTGGATGAGCAGAGCATGTTGGATGAGCAGAGCATGTTGGATGAGCAGAGCATGTTGCCTACCCAAGCTAAACTTGTACCTACCTCCCATCCTTGCCTACCCTTACACACCGAGCCAAGATTGTCGCAACCTCCATATCTCTGACACACTTACGCCCATCCATCCATCGACTTACTTGTCCATTCAAATTCTATTAGCTCAACATACAGTAATGCTTCAGCAAATTTACATTATCCCAGGAGCATTGGAAGACACAATGTAAGTAACCTAATGTATGTCCCTCTAACTGTCCTGAATGACTCTGCTGATCCTACAGCTATTGTATGCAGTAATCATGGGCCTGTGAACCAGATGTTCTGTATACTGTTAAAACTGAACTGAACCCTAGGAGGAAGTCCACTGAGTGCAGCACATAAATAACATGAGCACATCTACTTCTGCTAAGCTTCCCAGTGAAGCAAAAAAAACAAGTTAGCATGCCAGAATAAAAGTGCTCAAAATAGCCCACGTTAACCTTCTTAACTATCAACAAGGACTACTGTTCAGTCGTGTGGTCAGGTGCCATAAAAAAGGACTTTGGAAAATTGCAATTGGCTCATAACAGGGCATCACAGCTAGGCCTTGAATGTACACAGAGAGCTAACATTAATAATATGATCTCTCCTGGCTCAAATTGGAGGAGGTATTGACATGTTGAATGCACCGAGCTGTCTGTTTGAACTACTGGACACCCATGCATACCCCACAAGACATGCCACCAGAGGTCTCTTCACAATCCCCAAGTCCAGAACAGATTGAGAGGCGCACAGTACTACAGTCGTGGCCAAAAGTTTTGAGAATGACACAAGTATTGGTCTCCACAAAGTTGGCTGCTTCAGTGTTCTTAGATCTTTATGTCAGTAGTTACTACGGTACACTGAAGTATAATTACAAGTATTCCATAAGTGTCAAAGGCTTTCATTGACAATGACATTCAGTTTATGCAAAGAGTCAATATTTGCAGTGTTGAATTTTCAAGACCTCTGCAATCCGCCCTGGCATGCTGTCAATTAACTTCTGGGCCACATCAATGTCGATGTTTTGTTCCCCGAGCCACTTAGTTATCACTTTTGCCTTATGGCAAGGTGCTCCATCATGCTGGAAAAGGCATTGGCCGTCACCAAACTGTTCTTGGATGGTTGGGAGAAGTTGCTCTCGGAGGATGTGCTGGTACCATTCTTTATTCATGGCTGTGTTCTTAGGCAAAATTGTGAGTGAGCCAACTCCCTTGGCTGAGAAGCAACCCCACACATGAATGGTCTGAGGATGCTTTACTGTTGGCATGACACAGGACTGATGGTAGCGCTTACCTTGTCTTTTCCGGACAAGATGTTTTCCGGATGGACCAAACAATCGGAAAGGGGATTCATCAGAGAAAATGACTCTACGCCAGTCCTCAGCAGTCCAATCCCTGTACCTTTTGCAGAATATCAGTCTGTCCCTGATGTTTTTCCTGGAGAGAAGTGGCTTCTTCGCTGCCCTTCTTGACACCAGGCCATCCTCCAAAAGTCTTCGCCTCACTGTGTGTGCAGATGCACTCAAACCTGCCTGCTGCCATTCCTGAGCAAGCTCTGCACTGGTGGTGCCCCGATCCCGCAGCTGAATCAACTTTAGGAGACGGTCCTGGCAATTGCTGGACTTTCTTGGGCACCCTGACGCCTTCTTCACAACAATTGAACCTCTCTTCTTGAAGTTCTTGATGATCCGATAAATGGTTGATTTAGATGCAATCTTACTAGCAGCAATATCCTTGCCTGTGAAGCCCTTTTTGTGCAAAGCAATGATGACGGCACGTGTTTCCTTGCATGTAACCATGGTTGACAGAGGAAGAACAATGATTTCAAGCACCACCCTCCTTTTAAAGCTTCCAGTCTGTTATTCTGACTCAATCAGCATGACAGAGTGATCTCCAGCCTTGTCCTCATCAACACTCGCACCTGTGTTAACGAGACAATCACTGACATGATGGCAGCTGGTCCTTTTGTGGCAGGGCTGAAATGCAGTGGAAATGTTTTTTGGGGATTAAATTCATTTTCATGATAAAGAGGGACTTTGCAACACTTTCTGCTGTTTCCTGAAGTCCACGATAATCTCCAAAGTTGTTTTGCACGTTGTGTGAGAGGTTGTTTTCCTGGCACCACACTCCCAGAGCCCTCACCTCTTCCCTGTAGGCTGTCTCATCATTGTTGGTAATCAGGCCTACTACTGTAGTGTCGTCTGCTAACTTGATGATTGAGTTGGCAGTGTGCTTGGCTACGCAGTCATGAGTGAACAGGGAGTACAGGAGGGGGCTGAGTACGCACCCTTGTGGGGCCCCAATGTTGAGGATCAGCGAAGTGGAGGTGTTGTTTCCTACCTTCACCACCTGGGGGGCGGCCCGTCAGGAAGTCCAGGACCCAGTTGCCACAAGTTTAATGATGCGCTTCGAGGGAACTATGATGTTGAATGCTGAGCTGTAGTCAGTAAAAAGCATTCTTACATAGGTATTCCTCTTGTCTAGATAGATAGATAGATAGATAGATAGATAGATAGATAGATAGATAGATAGATAGATAGATAGATAGATAGATAGATAGATAGATAGATAGATAGATACTTTATTGAAGACAGATACATGATACATAGAGCGGCAGTATGAAAAAGTATCAAATACAAGAAGTCTGGAGTGCAAAAAAACTAAAAAAAGACATAGCATAGTATGGGTGGATGACTGAATATGTACACTATACATTGGTGGATGGTTAGTGGAATAGCCGCCGGCAGGATGGACCTCCTGTAGCGCTCTCTGGCACACCGTGGTGGGATCAGTCTGTGACTGAAGGTGCTCCTCAGCGTCATAACCATGGCATGCAGAGGGTGGGTGACGTTGTCCATGATGGCCAGCAATTTGCCCAGGATCCGTCTCTCCGCCACCTCCTCTAGAGTGTCAAGGCTAATCCCCAGAACAGAGCTAGCCTTCCTGATCAGCGTATTAACCCGAGAAGCATCACCAGCTTTAACGTTGGTGCCTCAGCACACCACTGCAAAAAAGATGGCACTGATTGCATCATCCACCCCGATGTTGTGCTGATATGTGAACTGCAGGGGTCCAGTGATCTACACACCAGGGGTCTGAGGTGAGCGAGGACTAACCTTTCCAGGGTCTTCATGATGTGGGATGTTAGCGCTACAGGTCTGAAGTCATTCAGGACAGTGGGGTGTGCCTTCTTGGGCACTGGGACGAGGCAGGATGTTTTCCACAGCACAGGGACCCTTTCTAGGCTCAGGCTAAGGTTGAAGCACAGGGGTCCTCTCTGTGTTGGTCCGGGGGGGTCCCGCAGGTCTGGGAGAGTGTGTCACTGGTCTGAGCAAGGTGTCTTGGATTCTCCAATTATATTGAATGAACTACAGGACAAAATACAAAATACAACGCCAACCCAAAAAGGCCTGTGGTGTTGATGGTATCCTCAATGAAATAATAAAATATAGAGATCACAAATTCTAATTAGCTATAATTAAACTCTTTAATATAATCCTCAGCTCTGGCGTCTTCCCCAATATCTGGAACCAAGGACTGATCACCCCAATCCACAACATTGGAGACAAACAGCAACCTTGGGAAAATCCTCAGCATTATCATTAACAGCAGACTTGTTCATTTCCTCAGTGAAAACAATGTACTGAGCAAATGTCAAATAGGCTTTTTACCAAATTACCGTCCGCCAGACCACGTATTCACCCTGCACACCCTAATTAACAAACAAACCAAAACAAAGGCAAAGACTTCTCATGCTTTGTTGATTTCAAAAAAGCTTTTGACTCAATTTGGCATGAGGGTCTGCTATACAAATTGATGGAAAGTGGTGTTGGTGGAAAAACAAGTCTCTGAGAGAGAGAGAGAGAGAGAGAGAGACAGAGAGAGAGAGAGATAGACAGAGAGAGAGAGAGAGAGAGAGAGAGAGAGAGAGACATTGTCTCAAATCCCACACACCACAGTTGTAAATACATCCCATATTTATGTTTATATATTTTCCCTTTTATACTTTAACTATTAGCACTTCGTATATAGACATAATATGACATTTGAAATATCTTTATTCCTTTGGAACTTTTGTGATAGTACTCGTTCCCTACCTCATATAGTACTCCTTCCCTACCTCATATAGTACTCGTTCCCTACCTCCTTCTATAGTACTCGTTCCCTACCTCATATAGTACTTGTTCCCTACCTCATATAGTACTCGTTCCCTACCTCCTCCTATAGTACTCGTTCCCTATCTCATATAGTACTCGTTCCCTACCTCCTTCTATAGTACTCGTTCCCTACCTCATATAGTACTCTTTCCCTACCTCCTTCTATAGTACTCGTTCCCTACCTCATATAGTACTCATTCCCTACCTCCTCCTATAGTACTCGTTCCCTACCTCCTTCTATACTACTTGTTCCCTACCTCCTATAGTACTCGTTCACTACCTCCTATAGTACTCGTTCGATACCTCCTATAGTACTTGTTCCCTACCTCCTATAGTACTCGTTCCCTACCTCATATAGTACTTGTTCCCTACCTCCTTCTATAGTACTCGTTCCCTACCTCATATAGTACTCATTCCCTACCTCCTCCTATAGTACTCGTTCCCTACCTCCTTCTATACTACTTGTTCCCTACCTCCTATAGTACTCGTTCCCTACCTCCTATAGTACTCGTTCCCTACCTCCTTCTATAGTACTCAATCAATACCTCCTATAGTACTCGTTCCCTACCTCCTTCTATAGTACTCATTCCCTACCTCCTTCTATAGTACTCGTTCCCTACCTCCTATAGTACTCGTTACCTACCTCCTATAGTACTCGTTCCCTACCTCCTATAGTACTCGTTCCCTACCTCCTCCTATAGTACTCGTTCCCTACCTCCTATAGTACTCGTTCCCTACCTCCTTCTATAGAACTTGTTCCCTACCTCCTATAGTACTTGTTCCCTACCTCCTATAGTACTCGTTACCTACCTCCTATAGTACTCGTTCCCTACCTCCTCCTATAGTACTCGTTCCCTACCTCCTATAGTACTCGTTCCCTACCTCCTTCTATAGTACTTGTTCCCTACCTCCTATAGTACTTGTTCCCTACCTCCTATAGTACTCGTTACCTACCTCCTATAGTACTCGTTCCCTACCTCCTATAGTACTCGTTCCCTACCTCCTCCTATAGTACTTGTTCCCTACCTCCTATAGTACTCGTTCCCTACCTCCTTCTATAGTACTTGTTCCCTACCTCCTATAGTACTCGTTCCCTACCTCCTATAGTACTTGTTCCCTACCTCCTCCTATAGTACTTGTTCCCTACCTCCTATAGTACTCGTTACCTACCTCCTATAGTACTCGTTACCTACCTCCTATAGTACTCGTTCACTACCTCCTATAGTACTCGTTCCCTACCTCCTCCTATAGTACTTGTTCCCTACCTCCTATAGTACTCGTTCCCTACCTCCTATAGTACTCGTTCCCTACCTCCTATAGTACTCGTTCCCTACCTCCTATAGTACTCGTTCCCTACCTCCTTCTACAGTACTTGTTCCCTACCTCCTATAGTACTTGTTCCCTACCTTCTATAGTACTTGTTCCCTACCTCCTATAGTACTCGTTCCCTACCTCCTATAGTACTCGTTCCCTAACTCCTATAGTACTTGTTCCCTACCTCCTATAGTACTCGTTCCCTACCTCCTCCTATAGTACTTGTTCCCTACCTCCTATAGTACTCGTTCCCTACCTCCTTCTATACTACTTGTTCCCTACCTCCTCCTATAGTACTTGTTCCCTACCTCCTTCTATAGTACTCATTCCCTACCTCCTATAGTACTCGTTCCCTACCTCCTTCTATACTACTTGTTCCCTACCTCCTTCTATAGTACTCATTCCCTACCTCCTTCTATACTACTTGTTCCCTACCTCCTTCTATAGTACTCGTTCCCTACCTCCTTCTATACTACTTGTTCCCTACCTCCTTCTATACTACTTGTTCCCTACCTCCTATAGTACTCGTTCCCTACCTCCTCCTATAGTACTTGTTCCCTACCTCCTATAGTACTCGTTCCCTACCTCCTATAGTACTTGTTCCCTACCTCCTATAGTACTCGTTCCCTACCTCTTTCTATAGTACTTGTTCCCTACCTCCTATAGTACTCGTTCCCTACCTCCTCCTATAGTACTTGTTCCCTACCTCCTATAGTACTCGTTCCCTACCTCCTATAGTACTTGTTCCCTACCTCCTATAGTACTCGTTCCCTACCTCCTCCTATAGTACTTGTTCCCTACCTCCTATAGTACTCGTTCCCTACCTCCTATAGTACTCGTTCCCTACCTCCTATAGTACTCGTTCCCTACCTCCTATAGTACTCGTTCCCTACCTCCTATAGTACTTGTTCCCTACCTCCTATAGTACTCGTTCCCTACCTCCTATAGTACTTGTTCCCTACCTCCTATGGTACTTGTTCCCTACCTCCTATAGTACTCGTTCCCTACCTCCTCCTATAGTACTCGTTCCCTACCTCCTATAGTACTCGTTCCCTACCTCCTATAGTACTTGTTCCCTACCTCCTATAGTACTCGTTCCCTACCTCCTCCTATAGTACTTGTTCCCTACCTCCTATAGTACTCGTTCCCTACCTCCTATAGTACTTGTTCCCTACCTCCTATAGTACTCGTTCCCTACCTCCTATAGTACTTGTTCCCTACCTCCTATAGTACTTGTTCCCTACCTCCTATAGTACTCGTTCCCTACCTCCTCCTATAGTACTCGTTCCCTACCTCCTATAGTACTTGTTCCCTACCTCCTCCTATAGTACTTGTTCCCTACCTCCTATAGTACTTGTTCCCTACCTCCTATAGTACTTGTTCCCTACCTCCTATAGTACTCGTTCCCTACCTCCTCCTATAGTACTCGTTCCCTACCTCCTATAGTACTTGTTCCCTACCTCCTCCTATAGTACTTGTTCCCTACCTCCTATAGTACTTGTTCCCTACCTCCTATAGTACTCGTTCCCTACCTCCTCCTATAGTACTCGTTCCCTACCTCCTATAGTACTCGTTCCCTACCTCCTTCTATACTACTTGTTCCCTACCTCCTATAGTACTCGTTCCCTACCTCCTATAGTACTCGTTCCCTACCTCCTTCTATAGTACTCAATCAATACCTCCTATAGTACTCGTTCCCTACCTCCTTCTATAGTATTCGTTCCCTACCTCCTTCTATAGTACTCGTTCCCTACCTCCTATAGTACTCGTTACCTACCTCCTATAGTACTCGTTCCCTACCTCCTATAGTACTCGTTCCCTACCTCCTCCTATAGTACTCGTTCCCTACCTCCTATAGTACTCGTTCCCTACCTCCTTCTATAGAACTTGTTCCCTACCTCCTATAGTACTTGTTCCCTACCTCCTATAGTACTCGTTACCTACCTCCTATAGTACTCGTTCCCTACCTCCTCCTATAGTACTCGTTCCCTACCTCCTATAGTACTCGTTCCCTACCTCCTTCTATAGTACTTGTTCCCTACCTCCTATAGTACTTGTTCCCTACCTCCTATAGTACTCGTTACCTACCTCCTATAGTACTCGTTCCCTACCTCCTATAGTACTCGTTCCCTACCTCCTCCTATAGTACTTGTTCCCTACCTCCTATAGTACTCGTTCCCTACCTCCTTCTATAGTACTTGTTCCCTACCTCCTATAGTACTCGTTCCCTACCTCCTATAGTACTTGTTCGTTACTTCCTCCTATAGTACTTGTTCCCTACCTCCTATAGTACTCGTTACCTACCTCCTATAGTACTCGTTACCTACCTCCTATAGTACTCGTTCCCTACCTCCTATAGTACTCGTTCCCTACCTCCTCCTATAGTACTTGTTCCCTACCTCCTATAGTACTCGTTCCCTACCTCCTATAGTACTCGTTCCCTACCTCCTATAGTACTCGTTCCCTACCTCCTATAGTACTCGTTCCCTACCTCCTATAGTACTTGTTCCCTACCTCCTATAGTACTTGTTCCCTACCTTCTACAGTACTTGTTCCCTACCTCCTATAGTACTCGTTCCCTGCCTCCTATAGTACTCGTTCCCTAACTCCTATAGTACTTGTTCCCTACCTCCTATAGTACTCGTTCCCTACCTCCTCCTATAGTACTTGTTCCCTACCTCCTATAGTACTCGTTCCCTACCTCCTTCTATACTACTTGTTCCCTACCTCCTCCTATAGTACTTGTTCCCTACCTCCTTCTATATTACTCATTCCCTACCTCCTATAGTACTCGTTCCCTACCTCCTTCTATACTTCTTGTTCCCTACCTCCTTCTATAGTACTCATTCCCTACCTCCTTCTATACTACTTGTTCCCTACCTCCTTCTATAGTACTCGTTCCCTACCTCCTTCTATACTACTTGTTCCCTACCTCCTTCTATACTACTTGTTCCCTACCTCCTATAGTACTCGTTCCCTACCTCCTCCTATAGTACTTGTTCCCTACATCCTATAGTACTCGTTCCCTACCTCCTATAGTACTTGTTCCCTACCTCCTATAGTACTCGTTCCCTACCTCTTTCTATAGTACTTGTTCCCTACCTCCTATAGTACTCGTTCCCTACCTCCTCCTATAGTACTTGTTCCCTACCTCCTATAGTACTCGTTCCCTACCTCCTCCTATAGTACTTGTTCCCTACCTCCTATAGTACTCGTTCCCTACCTCCTTCTATACTACTTGTTCCCTACCTCCTCCTATAGTACTTGTTCCCTACCTCCTTCTATAGTACTCATTCCCTACCTCCTATAGTACTCGTTCCCTACCTCCTTCTATACTACTTGTTCCCTACCTCCTTCTATAGTACTCATTCCCTACCTCCTTCTATACTACTTGTTCCCTACCTCCTTCTATAGTACTCGTTCCCTACCTCCTTCTATACTACTTGTTCCCTACCTCCTTCTATACTACTTGTTCCCTACCTCCTATAGTACTCGTTCCCTACCTCCTCCTATAGTACTTGTTCCCTACCTCCTATAGTACTCGTTCCCTACCTCCTATAGTACTTGTTCCCTACCTCCTATAGTACTCGTTCCCTACCTCTTTCTATAGTACTCGTTCCCTACCTCCTATAGTACTCGTTCCCTACCTCCTCCTATAGTACTTGTTCCCTACCTCCTATAGTACTCGTTCCCTACCTCCTATAGTACTTGTTCCCTACCTCCTATAGTACTCGTTCCCTACCTCCTCCTATAGTACTTGTTCCCTACCTCCTATAGTACTCGTTCCCTACCTCCTATAGTACTCGTTCCCTACCTCCTATAGTACTCGTTCCCTACCTCCTATAGTACTCGTTCCCTACCTCCTATAGTACTTGTTCCCTACCTCCTATAGTACTCGTTCCCTACCTCCTATAGTACTTGTTCCCTACCTCCTATGGTACTTGTTCCCTACCTCCTATAGTACTCGTTCCCTACCTCCTCCTATAGTACTCGTTCCCTACCTCCTATAGTACTCGTTCCCTACCTCCTATAGTACTTGTTCCCTACCTCCTATAGTACTCGTTCCCTACCTCCTCCTATAGTACTTGTTCCCTACCTCCTATAGTACTCGTTCCCTACCTCCTATAGTACTTGTTCCCTACCTCCTATAGTACTCGTTCCCTACCTCCTATAGTACTTGTTCCCTACCTCCTATAGTACTTGTTCCCTACCTCCTATAGTACTCGTTCCCTACCTCCTCCTATAGTACTCGTTCCCTACCTCCTATAGTACTTGTTCCCTACCTCCTCCTATAGTACTTGTTCCCTACCTCCTATAGTACTTGTTCCCTACCTCCTATAGTACTTGTTCCCTACCTCCTATAGTACTCGTTCCCTACCTCCTCCTATAGTACTCGTTCCCTACCTCCTATAGTACTTGTTCCCTACCTCCTCCTATAGTACTTGTTCCCTACCTCCTATAGTACTTGTTCCCTACCTCCTATAGTACTCGTTCCCTACCTCCTCCTATAGTACTCGTTCCCTACCTCCTATAGTACTCGTTCCCTACCTCCTTCTATACTACTTGTTCCCTACCTCCTATAGTACTCGTTCCCTACCTCCTATAGTACTCGTTCCCTACCTCCTTCTATAGTACTCAATCAATACCTCCTATAGTACTCGTTCCCTACCTCCTTCTATAGTATTCGTTCCCTACCTCCTTCTATAGTACTCGTTCCCTACCTCCTATAGTACTCGTTACCTACCTCCTATAGTACTCGTTCCCTACCTCCTATAGTACTCGTTCCCTACCTCCTCCTATAGTACTCGTTCCCTACCTCCTATAGTACTCGTTCCCTACCTCCTTCTATAGAACTTGTTCCCTACCTCCTATAGTACTTGTTCCCTACCTCCTATAGTACTCGTTACCTACCTCCTATAGTACTCGTTCCCTACCTCCTCCTATAGTACTCGTTCCCTACCTCCTATAGTACTCGTTCCCTACCTCCTTCTATAGTACTTGTTCCCTACCTCCTATAGTACTTGTTCCCTACCTCCTATAGTACTCGTTACCTACCTCCTATAGTACTCGTTCCCTACCTCCTATAGTACTCGTTCCCTACCTCCTCCTATAGTACTTGTTCCCTACCTCCTATAGTACTCGTTCCCTACCTCCTTCTATAGTACTTGTTCCCTACCTCCTATAGTACTCGTTCCCTACCTCCTATAGTACTTGTTCGTTACTTCCTCCTATAGTACTTGTTCCCTACCTCCTATAGTACTCGTTACCTACCTCCTATAGTACTCGTTACCTACCTCCTATAGTACTCGTTCCCTACCTCCTATAGTACTCGTTCCCTACCTCCTCCTATAGTACTTGTTCCCTACCTCCTATAGTACTCGTTCCCTACCTCCTATAGTACTCGTTCCCTACCTCCTATAGTACTCGTTCCCTACCTCCTATAGTACTCGTTCCCTACCTCCTTCTATAGTACTTGTTCCCTACCTCCTATAGTACTTGTTCCCTACCTTCTACAGTACTTGTTCCCTACCTCCTATAGTACTCGTTCCCTGCCTCCTATAGTACTCGTTCCCTAACTCCTATAGTACTTGTTCCCTACCTCCTATAGTACTCGTTCCCTACCTCCTCCTATAGTACTTGTTCCCTACCTCCTATAGTACTCGTTCCCTACCTCCTTCTATACTACTTGTTCCCTACCTCCTCCTATAGTACTTGTTCCCTACCTCCTTCTATATTACTCATTCCCTACCTCCTATAGTACTCGTTCCCTACCTCCTTCTATACTTCTTGTTCCCTACCTCCTTCTATAGTACTCATTCCCTACCTCCTTCTATACTACTTGTTCCCTACCTCCTTCTATAGTACTCGTTCCCTACCTCCTTCTATACTACTTGTTCCCTACCTCCTTCTATACTACTTGTTCCCTACCTCCTATAGTACTCGTTCCCTACCTCCTCCTATAGTACTTGTTCCCTACATCCTATAGTACTCGTTCCCTACCTCCTATAGTACTTGTTCCCTACCTCCTATAGTACTCGTTCCCTACCTCTTTCTATAGTACTTGTTCCCTACCTCCTATAGTACTCGTTCCCTACCTCCTCCTATAGTACTTGTTCCCTACCTCCTATAGTACTCGTTCCCTACCTCCTATAGTACTTGTTCCCTACCTCCTATAGTACTCGTTCCCTACCTCCTCCTATAGTACTCGTTCCCTACCTCCTATAGTACTCGTTCCCTACCTCCTATAGTACTCGTTCCCTACCTCCTATAGTACTCGTTCCCTACCTCCTATAGTACTCGTTCCCTACCTCCTATAGTACTTGTTCCCTACCTCCTATAGTACTCGTTCCCTACCTCCTATAGTACTTGTTCCCTACCTCCTATGGTACTTGTTCCCTACCTCCTATAGTACTCGTTCCCTACCTCCTCATATAGTACTCGTTCCCTACCTCCTATAGTACTCGTTCCCTACCTCCTATAGTACTTGTTCCCTACCTCCTATAGTACTCGTTCCCTACCTCTTTCTATACTACTTGTTCCCTACCTCCTATAGTACTCGTTCCCTACCTCCTATAGTACTTGTTCCCTACCTCCTATAGTACTCGTTCCCTACCTCCTATAGTACTTGTTCCCTACCTCCTATAGTACTTGTTCCCTACCTCCTATAGTACTCGTTCCCTACCTCCTGTAGTACTCGTTCCCTACCTCCTCCTATAGTACTCGTTCCCTACCTCCTATAGTACTTGTTCCCTACCTCCTATAGTACTTGTTCCCTACCTCCTATAGTACTCGTTCCCTACCTCCTATAATACTTGTTCCCTACCTCCTATAGTACTCGTTCCCTACCTCCTCCTATAGTACTCGTTCCCTACCTCCTCCTATAGTACTCGTTCCCTACCTCCTATAGTACTTGTTCCCTACCTCCTATAGTACTTGTTCCCTACCTCCTATAGTACTCGTTCCCTACCTCCTCCTATAGTACTTGTTCCCTACCTCCTATAGTACTTGTTCCCTACCTCCTATAGTACTCGTTCCCTACCTCCTCCTATAGTACTCGTTCCCTACCTCCTATAGTACTTGTTCCCTACCTCCTATAGTACTTGTTCCCTACCTCCTATAGTACTCGTTCCCTACCTCCTCCTATAGTACTTGTTCCCTACCTCCTATAGTACTTGTTCCCTACCTCCTATAGTACTCGTTCCCTACCTCCTATAATACTTGTTCCCTACCTCCTATAGTACTCGTTCCCTACCTCCTATAGTACTCGTTCCCTACCTCCTCCTATAGTACTCGTTCCCTACCTCCTATAGTACTTGTTCCCTACCTCCTATAGTACTTGTTCCCTACCTCCTATAGTACTCGTTCCCTACCTCCTCCTATAGTACTTGTTCCCTACCTCCTATAATACTTGTTCCCTACCTCCTATAATACTTGTTCCCTACCTCCTATAGTACTTGTTCCCTACCTCCTATAGTACTCGTTCCCTACCTCCTATAGTACTTGTTCCCTACCTCCTATAGTACTTGTTCCCTACCTCCTATAGTACTCGTTCCCTACCTCCTCCTATAGTACTTGTTCCCTACCTCCAATAGTACTTTTTCCCTACCTCCTATAGTACTCGTTCCCTACCTCCTATAGTACTCGTTCCCTACCTCCTATAGTACTTGTTCCCTACCTCCTATAGTACTTGTTCCCTACCTCCTATAGTACTCGTTCCCTACCTCCTCCTATAGTACTCGTTCCCTACCTCCTATAGTACTTGTTCCCTACCTCCTATAGTACTTGTTCCCTACCTCCTATAGTACTTGTTCCCTACCTCCTATAGTACTTGTTCCCTACCTCCTATAGTACTCGTTCCCTACCTCCTCCTATAGTACTCGTTCCCTACCTCCTATAGTACTTGTTCCCTACCTCCTCCTATAGTACTTGTTCCCTACCTCCTATAGTACTCATTCCCTACCTCCTATAGTACTTGTTCCCTACCTCCTCCTATAGTACTTGTTCCCTACCTCCTATAGTACTTGTTCCCTACCTCCTATAGTACTTGTTCCCTACCTCCTATAGTACTCGTTCCCTACCTCCTCCTATAGTACTCGTTCCCTACCTCCTATAGTACTCGTTCCCTACCTCCTATAGTACTCGTTCCCTACCTCCTCCTATAGTACTCGTTCCCTACCTCCTATAGTACTCGTTCCCTACCTCCTATAGTACTCGTTCCCTACCTCCTATAGTACTCGTTCCCTACCTCCTATAATACTTGTTCCCTACCTCCTATAGTACTCGTTCCCTACCTCCTATAATACTTGTTCCCTACCTCCTATAGTACTCGTTCCCTACCTCCTGTAGTACTCGTTCCCTACCTCCTCCTATAGTACTCGTTCCCTACCTCCTATAGTACTTGT
The DNA here is from genome assembly GCA_023634145.1 of Thymallus thymallus. Taxonomy (NCBI): domain Eukaryota; kingdom Metazoa; phylum Chordata; class Actinopteri; order Salmoniformes; family Salmonidae; genus Thymallus; species Thymallus thymallus. Next base: position 506,035 of record CM042402.1, on the reverse strand, counting down.
TCCCTACCTCCTATAGTACTTGTTCCCTACCTCCTATAGTACTCGTTCCCTACCTCCTATAATACTTGTTCCCTACCTCCTATAGTACTCGTTCCCTACCTCCTGTAGTACTCGTTCCCTACCTCCTCCTATAGTACTCGTTCCCTACCTCCTATAGTACTTGTTCCCTACCTCCTATAGTACTTGTTCCCTACCTCCTATAGTACTCGTTCCCTACCTCCTCCTATAGTACTTGTTCCCTACCTCCTATAGTACTTGTTCCCTACCTCCTATAGTACTCGTTCCCTACCTCCTCCTATAGTACTCGTTCCCTACCTCCTATAGTACTTGTTCCCTACCTCCTATAGTACTTGTTCCCTACCTCCTATAGTACTCGTTCCCTACCTCCTCCTATAGTACTTGTTCCCTACCTCCTATAGTACTTGTTCCCTACCTCCTATAGTACTCGTTCCCTACCTCCTATAATACTTGTTCCCTACCTCCTATAGTACTCGTTCCCTACCTCCTATAGTACTCGTTCCCTACCTCCTCCTATAGTACTCGTTCCCTACCTCCTATAGTACTTGTTCCCTACCTCCTATAGTACTTGTTCCCTACCTCCTATAGTACTCGTTCCCTACCTCCTCCTATAGTACTTGTTCCCTACCTCCTATAATACTTGTTCCCTACCTCCTATAATACTTGTTCCCTACCTCCTATAGTACTTGTTCCCTACCTCCTATAGTACTCGTTCCCTACCTCCTATAGTACTTGTTCCCTACCTCCTATAGTACTTGTTCCCTACCTCCTATAGTACTCGTTCCCTACCTCCTCCTATAGTACTTGTTCCCTACCTCCTATAGTACTTTTTCCCTACCTCCTATAGTACTCGTTCCCTACCTCCTATAGTACTCGTTCCCTACCTCCTATAGTACTTGTTCCCTACCTCCTATAGTACTTGTTCCCTACCTCCTATAGTACTCGTTCCCTACCTCCTCCTATAGTACTCGTTCCCTACCTCCTATAGTACTTGTTCCCTACCTCCTCCTATAGTACTTGTTCCCTACCTCATATAGTACTTGTTCCCTACCTCCTATAGTACTTGTTCCCTACCTCCTATAGTACTCGTTCCCTACCTCCTCCTATAGTACTCGTTCCCTACCTCCTATAGTACTTGTTCCCTACCTCCTCCTATAGTACTTGTTCCCTACCTCCTATAGTACTCATTCCCTACCTCCTATAGTACTTGTTCCCTACCTCCTCCTATAGTACTTGTTCCCTACCTCCTATAGTACTTGTTCCCTACCTCCTATAGTACTTGTTCCCTACCTCCTATAGTACTCGTTCCCTACCTCCTCCTATAGTACTCGTTCCCTACCTCCTATAGTACTCGTTCCCTACCTCCTCCTATAGTACTCGTTCCCTACCTCCTATAGTACTCGTTCCCTACCTCCTATAGTACTCGTTCCCTACCTCCTATAGTACTCGTTCCCTACCTCCTATAGTACTCGTTCCCTACCTCCTATAATACTTGTTCCCTACCTCCTATAGTACTCGTTCCCTACCTCCTATAATACTTGTTCCCTACCTCCTATAGTACTCGTTCCCTACCTCCTGTAGTACTCGTTCCCTACCTCCTCCTATAGTACTCGTTCCCTACCTCCTATAGTACTTGTTCCCTACCTCCTATAGTACTTGTTCCCTACCTCCTATAGTACTCGTTCCCTACCTCCTATAATACTTGTTCCCTACCTCCTATAGTACTCGTTCCCTACCTCCTGTAGTACTCGTTCCCTACCTCCTCCTATAGTACTCGTTCCCTACCTCCTATAGTACTTGTTCCCTACCTCCTATAGTACTTGTTCCCTACCTCCTATAGTACTCGTTCCCTACCTCCTCCTATAGTACTTGTTCCCTACCTCCTATAGTACTTGTTCCCTACCTCCTATAGTACTCGTTCCCTACCTCCTCCTATAGTACTCGTTCCCTACCTCCTATAGTACTTGTTCCCTACCTCCTATAGTACTTGTTCCCTACCTCCTATAGTACTCGTTCCCTACCTCCTCCTATAGTACTTGTTCCCTACCTCCTATAGTACTTGTTCCCTACCTCCTATAGTACTCGTTCCCTACCTCCTATAATACTTGTTCCCTACCTCCTATAGTACTCGTTCCCTACCTCCTATAGTACTCGTTCCCTACCTCCTCCTATAGTACTCGTTCCCTACCTCCTATAGTACTTGTTCCCTACCTCCTATAGTACTTGTTCCCTACCTCCTATAGTACTCGTTCCCTACCTCCTCCTATAGTACTTGTTCCCTACCTCCTATAATACTTGTTCCCTACCTCCTATAATACTTGTTCCCTACCTCCTATAGTACTTGTTCCCTACCTCCTATAGTACTCGTTCCCTACCTCCTATAGTACTTGTTCCCTACCTCCTATAGTACTTGTTCCCTACCTCCTATAGTACTCGTTCCCTACCTCCTCCTATAGTACTTGTTCCCTACCTCCTATAGTACTTTTTCCCTACCTCCTATAGTACTCGTTCCCTACCTCCTCCTATAGTACTCGTTCCCTACCTCCTATAGTACTTGTTCCCTACCTCCTATAATACTTGTTCCCTACCTCCTATAATACTTGTTCCCTACCTCCTATAGTACTTGTTCCCTACCTCCTATAGTACTTGTTCCCTACCTCCTATAGTACTTGTTCCCTACCTCCTATAGTACTCGTTCCCTACCTCCTCCTATAGTACTCGTTCCCTACCTCCTATAGTACTTGTTCCCTACCTCCTATAATACTTGTTCCCTACCTCCTATAGTACTCGTTCCCTACCTCCTATAGTACTCGTTCCCTACCTCCTTTAATACTGGGTAAATTGGTTGTAAAAGTGAAAGGCTGTAAGTGGAGATTTATGAAGGTCTTTGTTCTGTGGGTTTTCTTTCAGTCTGAGGCCAGTTTAGTCAGTCATTAAGAGGAGTAACTATGGCAGTTCTTTAACACAGACCACAGGGACCTCCAGACCCCACCCTCTATCTCCAGACCCCACCCTCTATCTCCAGGCCCACCCTAGCCCCCCCTCCAGATGGGAAAGCCATAGGAAGCCATTAAAACAGGTTATTCCGCATAACAGGGCCGTCTTCATAAGGACACTGCTGATGAGCCTTGCCTGCTAAACAACTCTTCCAGATTCTGTTACACCATCAGGTCCCACTTACATAGCCCACCCCTCTTTTTAACTGTGGGCTATTTATTTGCTTACACAGCTTTCTAATGTGTTTCCAATGGCCCTATCTTAAGTAGCTCTGAGGTTAATTGTTGCTGTACAGCACCTGTCTCTGTCAAAGGGGTTGTTGCAAAGTCTGCTACTACAGCTTGGCGGGAAGGAGAGGAGAGAGCGGATGATCTAAGGAATGGAGACTGTTGTTGTAACCCCCCCCCACACCATCCCTCCCCTCCCCTCCCCTCCTCACCCCACCACACCACCCCTCCCCTACTGGCTGTAGTGTCAATAATAATAGTAGTGGTGAGAGAACCTGTTAGTGCCAGTACCTTTCTATCTATCTATCAGTACCTTTCTATCTATCTATCTATCTATCTATCTATCTATCTATCTATCTATCTATCTATCTATCTATCTATCTATCTATCTATCTATCTATCTATCTATCTATCTATCTATCTATCTATCTATCAGTACCTTTCTACATCAGACAACAGATTTCACAAAGAAAATTAGCAGATTGAGACTTTTCTATTAAAATTAAAATATAGATATTTCTATTGCACTAGGTCCTAACGATTAAGGAAACAGTTTTATGATTAATCAATTCCATGAGATATACCTAGTTCTCACAACCTAAATAAAATGCTTACACTTGTACAGTATTCCGTGGAGAGCCGTGCCGTGCAAGTAATCACATTCAGCTGCCCCACACTGGTGTAGGCAAGCAGAGCTCTCTCTCGCTCTTCATAATGACATCTAAATCAACAGGCTTCAGTGACTGCTTCTGTATTTACTGCCAGGGCCAATCTGTCTCCCCTTCTGTATTTACTGCCAGGGCCAATCTGTCTACCCTTCTGTGTTTACTGCCAGGGCCATCCTGTCTCCCCTTCTGTATTTACTGCCAGGGCCATCCTGTCTCCCCTTCTGTATTTACTGCCAGGGCCATCCTGTCTCCCCTTCTGTATTTAATGCCAGGGCCATCCTGTCTCCCCTTCTCTTCTGAGTCCTACAATCTGCACCAAATGTCCATACATCCGTGGAAACGTGATATTTCATATTTCATTGTGCTTTGCGGAAGTCATTGTCAGGAGGCTGGTTGACATTCATCCCAGCTATTTGATACTCTGACTGGAAATAATCCCACACGAAGAACAGATGGAAGGAATAGACAGATTTCATGGGATGAGCTTCACTAACATGGTGATTAGCTGTAAATGTTAATTGAATCACTGAACCCTCATCAGACAGTTGAACATGCTTCCTCTGTGGGGAGAGGATCATTTAGAACACAAAGGATAGATAATAAACACAGTGTTGGGAGTATGGCTGGAGTGTTGGGAGTATGACTGGAGTGTTGGGAGTATGGCTGGAGTGTTGGGAGTATGACTGGAGTGTTGGGAGTATGACTGGAGTGTTGGGAGTATGGCTGGAGTGTTGGGAGTATGACTGGAGTGTTGGGAGTATGGCTGGAGTGTTGGGAGTATGACTGGAGAGTTGGGAGTATGACTGGAGAGTTGGGAGTATGACTGGAGTGTTGGGAGTATGGCTGGAGTGTTGGGAGTATGGCTGGAGTGTTGGGAAACATAATACATGAGATTAAAGCCTGATAAAGACTATAAATGGCCGGTCGTTTCAAACCCTAAAAAAACAGCACATCGAAACCTACTATTTACATTGTACACTTTTAAAAGTATTTTTACAGCAATGTGGTGTACAGCAGGTCATCACATACCTAAGATGATCTATTCCATGCAGAGCCTCATGGTCATAAATTACCAACATAAAAACTGTAAAATACCAAGACCACAAATCCACATATGTACTTAAAAGTTATTCACAATAGAGACTTGAAATGTTCTGGTAAACCACATTAATTCCACGGACAAAATATCAAGATTGAAAAATACATTTATTAAGAGTGGTCAGGAAAGCCCCAGCATAAATGTTCGGTGTGTTTAAGAGTCGTCAGGAAAGCCCCGGGGACTCGTACGGAAACGCCTTTCTTCCTGGTCAGGATGTTTCTGTCTCACATCACGAAAAGGTTTCATTCAGGCTGCTCTGTTGCTAACTAACATACCTACACCATATATACAATAACATACCTACACTATATATACTATAACATACCTACACCATATATACAATAACATACCTACACCATATATACAATAACATACCTACACTATATATACTATAACATACCTACACTATATATACTATAACATACCTACACTATATACAGCGGGTGAAATAAGTATTGAACACGTCACCATTTTTCTCAGTAAATATATTTCCAAAGGTGCTATTTACATGAAAGTTTCACCAGATGTTGGTAACAACCCAAGTAATACATACATACAAAGAAACCAAAACAAATAAGTTCAGAAATTAAGTTATGTGTAATAATGTGAAATGACACAGGGAAAAAGTATTGAACACATGAAGAAAGGGAGGTTCAAAAAGGCATGGAAAGCCAAGACAACAGCTGAAAACTATCAGTAATTAAAAAGCAATCCAGCCCCCTGTCAGTGCAAATTAATATCAGCTGGTTCAGTCCCAACTGATGGCCTACAAAAGGGTCTCATTGCCAAGGTGTCACACAAGACACATCTCATGATGGGTAAAAGCAAAGAGCTGTCTCAAGACCTTCGCAACCTAATTGTTGCAAAACATAATGATGGCATTGGTTATAGGCGCATTTCTAAGCTTCTGAATGTTCCAGTGAGCACTGTTGGGGCCATAATACGGAAGTGGAAAGACAATCATTTCACCATAAATTTGCCTCGACCAGGTGCTCCTCGTAAATTTGCCCATTTATCCTTCCTTCAATTATGTGAAGTTTGCCAGTACCATTTGCTGAAAAGCAGCCCCACACCATGATGTTCCCACCTCCAAACTTCACTGTTGGTGTGGTGTTTTTAGGGTGATGTGCAGTGCCATTTCTCCTCCAAACATGGTGTGTATTATGACATCCAAACAGTTCAATTTTGCTCTCATCTGATCACACTATATTCTCCCAGTATTTCACTGGCTTTTCCAAATGTTGTGCAGCAAACTTTAAACGAGCTTCAACATGCTTTTTTTTCAGCAATGGAGTCTTGCGTGGTGAGCGTGCATACAGGCCATGGCGGTGGAGTACATTACTTACTGTTTTCTTTGAGACAACAGTACCTGCTAATTGCAGGTCTTTTTGAAGCTCTCCACAAGTGGTCCTTGGCTCTTGGACAACTATTCTGATTATTCTTTTCACTACTCTGTCAGAAATCTTGCGAGGAGCACCTGGTCGAGGCAAATTTATGGTTAAATGATTGTCTTTCCACTTCCGTATTATGGCCCCAACAGTGCTCACTGGAACATTCAGAAGCTTAGAAATGCGCCTATAACCAATGCCATCATTATGTTTTGCAACAATTAGGTTGCGAAGGTCTTGAGACAGCTCTTTGCTTTTACCCATCATGAGATGTGTCTTGTGTGACACCTTGGCCATCAGTTGGGACTGAACCAGCTGATATTAATTTGCACTGACAGGGGGCTGGATTGCTTTTAATTACTGATAGTTTTCAGCTGTTGTCTTGGCTTTCCATGCCTTTTGGAACCTCCCTTTCTTCATGTGTTCAATACTTTTTCCCTGTGTCATTTCACATTATTACACATAACTTAATTTCTGAACTTATTTGTTTTGGTTTCTTTGTATGTATGGATTACATGGGTTGTTACCAACATCTGGTGAACATTTCATGTCAATAGCACCTTTGGAAATATATTTACTGAGAAAAATGGTGACGTGTTCAATACTTTTTTCACCCGCTGTATACTATAACATACCTACACTATATATACTATAACATACCCACACTATATATACTATAACATACCTACACTATATATACAATAACATACCTACACTATATATACAATAACATACCTACACTATATATACTATAACATACCTACACTATATATACTATAACATACCTACACTATATATACTATAACATACCTACACTATATATACTATAACATACCTACACTATATATACTATAACATACCTACACTATATATACTATAACATACCTACACTATATATACTATAACATACCTACACTATATATACTATAACATACCTACACTATATATACTATAACATACCTACACTATATATACTATAACATACCTACACTATATATACTATAACATACCTACACTATATATACTATAACATACCTACACTATATATACTATAACATACCTACACTATATATACTATAACATACCTACACTATATATACTATAACATACCTACACTATATATACTATAACATACCTACACTATATATACTATAACATACCTACACTATATATACAATAACATACCTACACTATATATACAATAACATACCTACACTATATATACTATAACATACCTACACTATATATACTATAACATACCTACACTATATATACTATAACATAGTAACATAACCTATATTCACAAAATAGATGGCATCATGAGGAAGGAAAATTATGTGGATATCTTGAAGCAACATCTCAAGACATCAGTCAGGAAGTTAAAGCTTGGTCGCAAATGGGTCTTCCAAATGGACAATGACCCCAAGCATACTTCCAAAGTTGTGGCAAAATGGCTTAAGGACAACAAAGTCAAGGTATTGGAGTGGCCATCACAAAGCCCTGACCTTAATCCTATAGAATATTTGTGGGCAGAACTGAAAAAGTGTGTGCGAGCAAGGAGGCCTACAAACCTGACTCAGTTACACCAGTTCTGTCAGGAGGAATGGGCCAAAATTCACCCAACTTATTGTGGGAAGCTTGTGGAAGGCTACCTGAAACGTTTGACCCAAGTTAAACAATTTAAAGGCTACCAAATACTAATTGAGTGTATGTAAACTTCTGATGAAAGAAATAAAAGCTGAAATAAATAATTCTCTCTACTATTATTCTGACATTTCACATTCTTAAAATAAAGTGGTGATCCTAACTGACCCAAGACAGGGAATTTTTACTAGGATTAAATGTCAGGAATTGTGAAAAACTGAGTTTAAATGTATTTGGCTAAGGTGTATACTTCCGGTTTCAACTGTACATACACCTGCTATACCTCATCGATCAGCTCTCCATCTTAAGAAACATTTTGAGTGTGTAAACAACCTCTGCTATACCTCATAGTGGTATAACTAACCCTGGCTGTGAGTGGCGTCACCAGAGCACTTCTGAAGCTATGGGTATCTGTTCTGCAGCGCGTTGACCTGCCCAGCTTTAGGGAGCGTTTCCAAAAGTATTTGATTTTCCGCTCAGCAGGGAGATCAGCCATGGTCACAGCAGCAGGTGACTGCAGGAGGTCAGGGAGAGGAGGTTGGGAGGAGGATGAGGAGGAGGGGGGAGGAGGAGGAGGGGGGGGGGAGGTTGGGAGGTGAAACATAAGACCCCAGTCCTCTTCCTCTCCTCCACTGAAGATGTCATAATTTTTTACTCCAGTCCAACAGTGAGCATAGCCATAGCTGTGTGTATACTGTAGTTAGCCATAGCTGTGTGTATACTGTAGTTAGCCAAAGGTGTGTGTATACTGTAGTTAGCCATAGCTGTGTGTATACTGTAGTTAGCCATAGCTGTGTGTATACTGTAGTTAGCCATAGCTGTGTGTATACTGTAGTTAGCCAAAGGTGTGTGTATACTGTAGTTAGCCATAGCTGTGTGTATACTGTAGTTAGCCATAGCTGTGTGTATACTGTAGTTAGCCATAGCTGTGTGTATACTGTAGTTAGCCAAAGGTGTGTGTATACTGTAGTTAGCCATAGCTGTGTGTATACTGTAGTTAGCCATAGCTGTGTGTATACTGTAGTTAGCCATAGCTGTGTGTATACTGTAGTTAGCCAAAGGTGTGTGTATACTGTAGTTAGCCATAGCTGTGTGTATACTGTAGTTAGCCATAGCTGTGTGTATACTGTAGTTAGCCAAAGGTGTGTGTATACTGTAGTTAGCCATAGCTGTGTGTATACTGTAGTTAGCCATAGCTGTGTGTATACTGTAGTTAGCCATAGCTGTGTGTATACTGTAGTTAGCCATAGCTGTGTGTATACTGTAGTTAGCCATAGCTGTGTGTATACTGTAGTTAGCCATAGCTGTGTGTATACTGTAGTTAGCCATAGCTGTGTGTATACTGTAGTTAGCCATAGCTGTGTGTATACTGTAGTTAGCCATAGCTGTGTGTATACTGTAGTTAGCCATAGCTGTGTGTATACTGTAGTTAGCCATAGCTGTTAGCCAAGAGTTGTAAATGTGGTCATGACTTAGCGGTTGGTTTCACTGTAACTATTTCCTTTATCAATCCAGCTCACTGAAACACAGCTTTCATCTGATGCCTGGAGCAGGACACAGTCTGGCTTTCTCTCTCCCCCATCTCTCTCCTTTTCTCTTTATCTCTCCCTCTCTCCCCCCATCACTCTCTCCCTCCCTCTCTCCGCTCAGTGTCTTAAACACTCCTGGCATGTTTTGGAATCTCTCACTGAGATTTAGTGGTTTGCGAGGTATCAACTTACATCCGTTTCTTCCCTCAATTTGCAGTGTGGCGACAAAAGAACCCAACTCCATTTAAATCGCCTCAACTACCTGTTTGATATTGTGCCAGAAGGTCTCCTCTAGCTGGCCGCTGCCAAGAGGAGAGGCGGGAGAGAGAGAGAGAGAGAGAGAGAGAGAGAGAGAGAGAGAGAGAGTTTGGACTCTGATCCGGCTGTAATGAGGTAGAAACACAGCCGTCTGGACAGAGAAGGGACAGCCACGTTATTGATAGGCCCAAATCTATTCTCAATGGCTCTGATTCAGCCTGCTATTCAGCCTGCTATGTGATATGATTGATTGGGTGTGAGGAGAGTATCCGTGGGGTGTGTGTCATCCTGCGCTTGGCGTTGGTGCCTTCACATCTACCAAGATGAATGAGCTTGATGAGTTCTTCAATTTCCACCATCTGGCCCCCTCTGCCTCTTAACAGGAGCCCTGAGAAGTAAACAGCATCGGAATGACTGTTAGCTTCACCACGCTGATGAGAGAGAGAGGGGGGGAGTGGTGGGGGAGAGAGAGAGAGAGAGAGGAGAGAGAGGGGGGGAGTGGTGGGGGAGAGAGAGAGAGAGAGAGGAGAGAGGAGAGAGAGGAGATATAGAGAGGGGGGTGTGGTGGGAGAGAGAGAGGGGAGAGAGAGAGGGGGGGGGTGTGGTGGGGGAGAGAGAGAGGAGAGAGAGAGGGTGGGGGTGTGGTGGTGTTGGAGAGAGAGAGAGAAAATTTACTCTTCATGGACCACTGTGATTCGATCGGGCTGTCAGCTCTTTAGAAGTGATTGGTTGAGGCAGGGGTCTGTACATTCTCTGAGCTGTGATTGGTGGAGTCTGGGACCAATACATTCTCTGATTGTTTGGGCAGCAGATGAGGTTAGGAGTGGGCGGATTCGATTATGCTGAGCCGTGAGGCACCAGTGTACAGCCTGTGATGTAATCAGCGTCGCTCGGTCATGTTTTCAACAATGCAGCATGGTGCATCATCCAGAAACATCCAGAAACATATAAACATCTCTTTACCATAAAATATATCTTTGAATTTTATAAACTATACTGAACAAACATAAACACAACATGGAATAATTTCAAAGATTTTACTGAGTTACAATTCATAGAAGGAAATCAGTCTATTGAAATAAATGCATTAGGCCCTAATCTATGGATTTCACATGACTGGGAATACAGATATGCATCTGTTGGTTGCAGATACATAAAACAAATGTAAGGTAGGGGTGTGGATCAGAACCAGTCAGTATCTGCTGTGACACCATTTTCCTCATGCAGCGCTATACATCTCCTTCACATAGAGTTGATCAAGCTGTTGATTGTGGCCTATGGAATGTTGCCCCACTCCTCTTCAATGGCTGTGCCCCCCCTAACACGTAGCATGCTGACAGAGCAACATGGAACAAGCAACACGTAGCATGCTGACAGAGCAACATGGAACAAGCAACACGTAGCACGCTGAAAGAGCAACATGGAACAAGCAACATGTAGCACGCTGACAGAAAAACATGGAACAAGCAACACGTAGCACGCTGACAGAGCAACATGGAACAACATGGAACAAGCAACACGTAGCACGCTGACAGAGCAACATGGAACAACATGGAACAAGCAACACGTAGCACGCTGACAGAGCAACATGGAACAACATGGAACAAGCAACACGTAGCACGCTGACAGAGCAACATGGAACAACATGGAACAAGCAACACGTAGCACGCTGACAGAGCAACATGGAGCAACATGGAACAAGCAACACGTAGCACGCTGACAGAGCAACATGGAACAACATGGAACAAGCAACACGTAGCACGCTGACAGAGCAACATGGAACAACAAGCAACACGTAGCACGCTGACAGAGCAACATGGAACAACATGGAACAAGCAACACGTAGCATGCTGACAGAGCAACATGGAACAACAAGCAACACGTAGCACGCTGACAGAGCAACATGGAACAACATGGAACAACAAGCAACACGTAGCACGCTGACAGAGCAACATGGAACAACATGGAACAAGCAACACGTAGCACGCTGACAGAGCAACATGGAACAACATGAAACAAGCAACACGTAGCACGCTGACAGAGCAACATGGAACAACATGGAACAAGCAACACGTAGCACGCTGACAGAGCAACATGGAACAACATGGAACAGCAACACGTAGCACGCTGACAGAGCAACATGGAACAACATGGAACAAGCAACACGTAGCACGCTGACAGAGCAACATGGAACAACATGGAACAGCAACACGTAGCACGCTGACAGAGCAACATGGAACAACATGGAACAAGCAACACGTAGCACGCTGTAGTGAGGCCTAACCCTACATTAACCCTAAAGTGGTGCTGACAGTGTTTTAACTACTTAGTAGATATGAAACAGACAATCACAATATCAGTCAAATATCACATTCCCAGTTTATGCTTCAAAACCAACTTAAGAAGAGATTTTCAAAAATAGGTTCTATATTTGACTTAACGTTCCATGACAATCTAAGGTGTTGTTGTCAGAAAAGATGCATGATTCATATAATTCACCAGTACATTTTCTGGTAGTTCAAAATATATTGCTATCAGGTTGTAAATCACAGCTGAACTGGTACATTGTTTGCTGGCTCTATTCAGGATGAAATGTTTCAGATTCAATTACTCAATATTCTGAACAAAAACGTCACCAGTACATTTTCTGGTAGTTCAAAATATATTGCTATCAGGTTGTAAATCACAGCTGAACTGGTACATTGTTTGCTGGCTCTATTCAGGATGAACTGTTTCAGATTCAATTACTCAATATTCTGAACAAAAACGGATGAATGTAACTAAGGCTGGGAATGTCAAATCAATCAAACTAGCAAGGGCAATTATCACAAGTCAGTCATAACATGTCTTATAGGCTAGCATATATATTTATTTAGCAAGTTAAAAACACTGAGCCTAACATTAGCTAGCTAGCTGCTTGGAGGATGTCATGTCAAGAACTTGAACAACTGTTATCCAGTTAGAATATCTCTTGCGTTTGTAAATTCACTCTGGCTATCTACTCTGATTTCAGAGCACAGAATAACTGATGAATTTACGAATGAGCAACACCCGCTGAATATGACCGGTGTCAGTAAACGCAAAAGCAGCATCTACTCTTCCTGGGGTCCACACGAAACATGACATAATACAGAACATTAATAGACAAGGACAGCTCAAGGACAGAACGACATTAAATACATACACACACTATCCAGGTCAAATAGGGGAGAGGTGTTGTGCCGTGAGGTGTAGCTTTATCTGTGATGCAGTCAGTCTCTCCTCAACTCTTAGTCAAGAGAGATTGGCATGCAGAGTATTTATATCAGCCCTCTGATTACAATGAAGAGCAAGACGTGCCGCTCTGTTCTGGACCAACTTCAGCTTAACTAGGTCTTTCCTTGCAGCACTGGACCACACGACTGGACAACAATCAAGATTAGACAAAACTCTGTCTGTAGTCTGAAGAACTTGCTTTTTGGAGTGTGGTGTCAAAAAAGCAGAGCATCTCTTTACTACTGACAGACCTCTCCCCATCTTTACAACCATTGAATCTTTATGTTTTGACCATGACAGTTTACTATCTAAGGTAACGCCAAGTAATTTTGCCTCCAACTACCAGATTCAGCTGAGGTCTAGAACTTAGGGAATGATTCGTACCAAATACAATGCTCTTAGTTTTAGAGATGTTCAGGACCAGTTTATTACTGGCCATCCATTGAAAACAGACTGCAACTCTTTGTTAAGGGTTTCAGTGACTTCATTAGCTGTGGTTGCTGATGCATATATGGTTGAAACATCAGCATACATGGACACAGGCTTTGTTTAATGCCAGTGGCAGGTCATTGGTAAAAATAGAAAAGAGTAGAGGGCCTAGAGAGCTGCCCTGTGGTACACCACACTTTACATGTTTAACATTAGAGAAGCTTCCATTAAAGAAAACCCTTTGAGTTCTATTAGATAGAAAGCTCTGAATCCATGATATGGCAGAGGATGAAAAGGCATAACACAAGTTTTTTTCAAGATCAGGTTATGTTCAATAATATCAAAGGCTGCACTGAAATCTAACAGTACAGCTCCCACAATCTTATTTTTTATCAATTTCTTTCAACCAATCATCAGTCATTTGTCAGTGCAGTACATGTTGAGTGCCCTAAGCCTATAGTAAGCTTAAACATGCAGTAACCCTAACCTTGTGGTAACCCTACAGTAACCCTAAGCCTACAGTAACCCTTACCACACAGTAACCCTACAGCAACCCTTACCACACAGTAACCCTACAGTAACCTTAACCCTACAGTAACCCTAAACCTACAGCAACCCTTACCACACAGTAACCTTAACCCTACAGTAACTATAACGCCACCTACAGTTCAAACCTCTGTTAATATGTTAGATATATGCCATTTTGTAGACTCTTTTAGCCAATCTGGTCACAGCTTTGAAGACTCCTTCTAGACAAGGCTGTATATCATCCCAGTCATCAGAACCTTCTGATTTTAGAGTGATGTTTACATTACTCCCTAACTTAGATGAGAACTCCGGTAAGAGGAGGTACTGGGTAGTGGTCACCTGTTGGTAAGTGCCAGAGTGAGATGCTCCTCTGTAATTGGACAAGGCCATGGCTAGGTGGGTTTACCTCCAAGCGCTATCTGCTCTGTGATTGGTTGGCCATCTGAGCTCTGCTCTGTGGTTAGTTGGTCTCCTGTTTAGGAGAAAGACCCCCAGTCTGTTATCACTGTGGCTGAGAGAAAATGAGCATTGTAGCATGACCAAACACTACGAAACACAGGTGCTTCATATCTGAACAGAGATACAGAGATATCATTGAGCTGTTTATATTATAATACAGATACTAACCAGAGGGGAATTCTACCATCTAGCAACCAGCTGCAGAGCAACAACCAGACCAGTAATACCATGATGGTCAGATAAACGCCTGGCTCTTTCATCAGACTTTAACATTGTTTTATTTCTGCAGTGAATAACCATAAAGCAACACAGGAATCTACCGAGATAGTTGTAAAACTCTTCTATCTCTCCTATCACAGCTGTATCTGTTGTCCATGAGTGACTACCAGTTAGGCATAGTCTTTCTGCTGCCTTCCTTGGTGGTGTGGGTTTAGGAATGTTCCTCCATTGTATGGAAACATAATACCAACATGCTCCGACATGCATTGTTTGCCTTTCCAAATCATGTCCAATCAATTTAATTTACCACAGGTAAACTCCAATCTAGTTGTAGAAACATCTCAAGGATGATCAATGGAAACAGGATGCACCTGAGCTCAATTTAGAGTCTCATAGCAAAGGGTCTGAATACTTACTGTATGTACAGTAAATGAGTTATTTCTGTTATTTTAATTTGCAAACATTTCTAAACCTGTTTTCTCTTTGTCATTATGGGGTATTGTGTCATTATGGGGTATTGTGTCATTATGGGGTATTGTGTCATCATGGGGTATTGGGTCATGATGAGGTATTGGGTCATGATGAGGTATTGTGTCATTATGGGGTATTGTGTCATTATGGGGTATTGTGTCATTATGGGGTATTGGGTCATTATGGGGTATTGGGTCATTATGGGGTATTGGGTCATTATGGGGTATTGGGTCATTATGGGGTATTGGGTCATTATGGGGTATTGGGTCATTATGGGGTATTGGGTCATGATGGGGTATTGGGTCATTATGGGGTATTGTGTCATTATGGGGTATTGTGTCATTATGGGGTATTGTGTCATTATGGGGTATTGGGTCATTATGGGGTATTGGGTCATTATGGGGTATTGTGTCATTATGGGGTATTGGGTCATGATGAGGTATTGTGTCATTATGGGGTATTGTGTCATTATGGGGTATTGTGTCATTATGGGGTATTGGGTCATTATGGGGTATTGGGTCATTATGGGGTATTGGGTCATTATGGGGTATTGGGTCATTATGGGGTATTGGGTCATTATGGGGTATTGGGTCATGATGAGGTATTGTGTCATTATGGGGTATTGTGTCATTATGGGGTATTGTGTCATTATGGGGTATTGTCTCATTATGGGGTATTGGGTCATTATGGGGTATTGGGTCATTATGGGGTATTGTGTCATTGTGGGGTATTGTGTCATTATGGGGTATTGTCTCATTATGAGGTATTGTGTCATTATGGGGTATTGGGTCATTATGGGGTATTGTGTCATTATGGGGTATTGTATCATTATGGGGTATTGTATCATTATGGGGTATTGTATCATTATGGGGTATTGTATTGTGTGTAGATTGATAAGGAAAATAGTTTAATCATTTTTAGAATAAGGCTGTAACGTAAGAAAATGTGGGAAAAGGGAAGGTGCACAGTTGCAGGCCAGTCTGGCTGCATTTTAACTTCTGGTACTGAGATGTGCTGTCTGTTGCGGATCATCATTCTCTCGTCCTATAATATTAATGTGGCCCAGTTATTCATGTGGCCCAGTAGTACTAACTCCAAAAGGTTCTGGGACGCTGTAAAGTCCATGGAGAATTAGAGCATCTCCTCCCAGTTGCCCACTGCATTGAGGCTAGGAAACACTGTCACCCCCGATAAATTCACTATAATCGAACATTTCAATGAGCATTTTGCTACGGCTGGCCATGCTTTCCACCTGGCTACCCCTACCCCAGCCAACAGCTCTGTGCCCCCGGCACCTACTTGCCCAAGCCCCCCCCCACTTCTCCTTCACCCAAATCCAGACGGCTGATGTTCTGAAAGAGCTGCTAAATCTGGACCCCTACAAATCTGCTGGGCTAGACAATCTGGACCCTCTCTTTCTGAAATTATCAGCCAAAATTGTTGCAACACCTATCACTAGCCTGTTCAACCTCTCTTTCGTATCGTCTGAGATGCCTAGAGATTGGAAAGCTGCCGCGGTCATCCCCCTCTTCAAAGGGGGAGACACTCTAGACCCAAACTGTTATAGACCTATATCCATCCTGCCCTGCCTTTCTAAAGTCTTCGATAGCCAAGTTAACAAACAGATAACTGACCATTTCGAATCCCACCGTACCTTCTCTGCTATGCAATCTGGTTTCCGAGCTTGTCATGTGTGCGCCTCAGCTACGCTCAAGGTACTGAACGATATCATAATCGCCATCGATAAAAGACAGTACTGTGCAGCCGTCTTCATCGACCTGGCCAAGGCTTTCGACTCTGTCAATCACTGCATTCTTATTGGCAGACTCAACAGCCTTGGTTTCTCAAGTGACTGCCTTGCCTGGTTCTCCAACTACTTCGCAGACAGAGTTTAGTGTGTCAAATCGGAGGGCCTGTTGTCCGATCCTCTGGCAGTTTCTATGGGGGTGCCACAGGGTTCAATTCTTGGGCCAACCCTTTTCTCTATATACATCAACGATGTCGCTATCGCTGCTGGTGACTCTCTGATCCATCTCTACGCAGACGACACCATTCTGTATACATCTGGACCCTCTTTGGACACTGTGTTTACTAACCTTCAAACAAGCTTCAATGCCATACAACACTCCTTCCGTGGCTCCAACTGCTCTTAAATGCTAGTAAAACTAAATGCATGCTTTTCTATCGAACGCTGCCCGCACCCGCCCACCGGACTATCATCACTACCCTCGACGGGTCCGACTTAGAATACATGGACATCTACAAATACCTAGGTGTCTGGTTAGACTGTAAACTCTCCTTCCACTCACATTAACCATCTAGAATTGGCTTCCTATTGCCTCCTTCACTCATGCTGCCAAACATGCCCTCGTAAAACTGACTATCCTACCGATCCTTGACTTCGGCGATGTCATTTACAAAATAGCCTCCAACACTCTACTCAGCAAATTGGATGTAGTCTATCACAGTGCTATCCGTTTTGTTACCAAAGCCCCATATACTACCCACCACTGCGACCTGTATGCTCTCGTTGGCTGGCCTACATTATATATTCGTCGCCAAACCCACTGGTTCCAGGTCATCTATAAGTCTTTATTAGGTAAATCCCCGCCCTATCTCAGCTCACTGGTCACCATAGCAACACCCACCCGTAGCATGAGCTCCAGCAGGTATATCTCACTGGTCACCCCCAAAGCCAACACCTCCTTTGGCCGCCATTCCTTCCAGTTCTCTGCTGCCAATGACTGGAACGAATTGCAAAAATCATTGAAGCTGGAGGTTCCTATCTCCCTCACTAACTTTAAGCATCAGCTGTCAAAGCTGCTTATCGATCACTGCACCTGTATACAGCCCTTCTGTAAATAGCCCATCCTACTACCTCATACCCATATTTATTTTTATTATTACTCGCTAATCTTGCACTCCAGTATATCTATTTGCACATCATAATTTGCACATCCTTCATCCCTATGTTAATGCTAATCTGTAATCTATATCACCACTATGGTCTATTTATTGTCCTACCTCCTAACCTTACTGCATTTTGCACTACATTTTGCACTCTGTATATAGATTTTCTATTGTGTTTTTGACTATGTTTGTTTACTGTGTAACTCTGTGTTGTTTTTGTCGCACTGCTTTGCTTTGTCTTGGCCAGGTCACAGTTGTAAATGAGAACTTGTTCTCAACTGACCTACCTGGTTAAATAAAGGTGAAATAAAAAATAAAAAAATATTCAGGAAAGCTTAATGTGCCACTTCTTTGATCCAACCCTATTCCCACCTAGAACCCAACGCTTCAAATATCTGTCATTTAACTTTATTAAATGTATTAACTTTTATTTGGCATAAACACAATCAGTCACTTTTTATGATTAAGCTACTTCAATAGTCTCCTGTAGGGACATTACTGGGTAGTCTAGAAGGTAGGGACATTACTGGGTAGTCTAGAAGGTAGGGACATTACATACTGGGTAGTCTAGAAGGTAGGGACAATACATACTGGGTAGTCTAGAAGGTAGGGACAATACATACTGGGTAGTCTAGAAGGTAGGGACAATACATACTGGGTAGTCTAGAAGGTAGGGACAATACATACTGGGTAGTCTAGAAGGTAGGGACAATACATACTGGGTAGTCTAGAAGGTAGGGACAATACATACTGGGTAGTCTAGAAGGTAGGGACAATACATACTGGGTAGTCTAGAAGGTAGGGACAATACATACTGGGTAGTCTAGAAGGTAGGGACAATACATACTGGGTAGTCTAGAAGGTAGGGACATTACTGGGTAGTCTAGAAGGTAGGGACATTACTGGGTAGTCTAGAAGGTAGGGACATTACTGGGTAGTCTAGAAGGTAGGGACATTACTGGGTAGTCTAGAAGGTTGGGACAATACATACTGGGTAGTCTAGAAGGTAGGGACATTACTGGGTAGTCTAGAAGGTTGGGACAATACATACTGGGTAGTCTAGAAGGTAGGGACATTACTGGGTAGTCTAGAAGGTTGGGACAATACATACTGGGTAGTCTAGAAGGTAGGGACATTACTGGGTAGTCTAGAAGGTTGGGACAATACATACTGGGTAGTCTAGAAGGTAGGGACATTACTGGGTAGTCTAGAAGGTAGGGACAATACATACTGGGTAGTCTAGAGGGTAGGGACAATACATACTGGGTAGTCTAGAAGGTAGGGACATTACTGGGTAGTCTAGAAGGTAGGGACAATACTCGGTAGTCTAGAAGGTAGGGACATTACTGGGTAGTCTAGAAGGTAGGGACAATACATACTGGGTAGTCTAGAAGGTAGGGAAATTACTGGGAAGTCTAGAAGGTAGGGACAATACTGGGTAGTCTAGAAGGTAGGGACATTACTGGGTAGTCTAGAAGGTAGGGACAATACTGGGTAGTCTAGAAGGTAGGGACATAACTGGGTAGTCTAGAAGGTAGGGACAATACTGGGTAGTCTAGAAGGTAGGGAGGATACTGGGTAGTCTAGAAGGTAGGGACAATACTGGGTAGTCTAGAAGGTAGGGAGGATACTGGGTAGTCTAGAAGGTAGGGACAATACTGGGTAGTCTAGAAGGTAGGGAGGGATGTAGGCATATTTTATTTTTGTCAAATGGTTCGTAATCAACAGGTGTAGACTGTCGTGAGTTTAATCTGAGGACTTATCTCTAATTAAATGTTTAATTGTTAGCCGATTTTTTTAATTAACCATGTAACAATTAACTCATTAGGATTTGGGGCACCACGAGAGTGGTTGTTTAAAGAGTTACCATCTCCAGAATGGAACTCTACAAGGTGTTATGACTCACCCTCCTGGGTGAACTGCAAATGTGCACTTTAGGCAAAGGTTTGACGACCTCTCCCTTTGGCTTTTAGTATGAAAAAGAAAGAGAAGTCCCCTTTGTTACAGATATACCTCCCACCAAAACTCCAACGTGGAATCGCCTTTCTGACCAGAGTGCTTAAAAGGACTTGCTAAGAGGTAACATATCAGACCAGCGGAAGTACAGCGCCAGCTGAATATGGCAAAATGGTTTAAAACTACAAGACCAGGGGACGGGGTTCACACGTTGAAATGGTTAAAACTACAAGACCAGACAGTGTGGAGTGGTGGTTAAACGGCTGGAAATTGTTAAACTCTGAAACTATCAACACAAGAAGAATAAACTCACTAGACCTTAGCCTTCCCAGTATGCAGTGGGGATGTGATACCGTCTAGTACTGTTAACTAAAGACACAAGGAAGATCCTGTCTAGTCTACAATGTACATCTGAAGTATTTGATCCTACGACCAAAGAAGCTCTACAAAGGACATTGTGACCTCTGGTGGACTAACCAGAGTCTTACATCATCTTGACGATCGAGGACAGCTATGAGTAAATATGTATTACATTTCTAATCTGAATGAGCGGTTATTAGGGTGCTAAGTATTTGTATTTCCGTGAGCGTAGTTTACAAATTTCCCGATTTAGTTGAATTTCTTTCTCTCCCTTTCCCTGAAGTAACATTTTGCTATTACCAAACTGTCATGCTTTGTTAGTCCATTAGGGACTGTATTCACTGTGTTTGTTTAAATATTCTGTAGTTTAGTAAATAAATAATTAAGCCAATTTGTGTGATTCATCAATAAAGTTAGGGTTCATGCAGATATCAAGAAAATACAACGTTCAGAATAATACATTAAGTGACTGTTATCGTTTTTGAGTTTAATTCAGGAGATAACTCGTTAAATACGTTTTCCCATGGTGCCCCCAACTTCCTAATGAGTTCATTGTTAGATAGATAGATAGATAGATAGATAGATAGATAGATAGATAGATAGATAGATAGATAGATAGATAGATAGATAGATAGATAGATAGATAGATAGATAGATAGATACTTTATTGATCCCCGAGGGGAAATTTCTTCATCAAGCAGCTACGAAAAAACCCAGGGCAGGTGCAAAATGCCAGAACGAAAATACACAAAAGACAGATACATGATACATAGTGCGACAGTATGAAAAAGTATAAATATACAAGAAGTCTAGAGTGCAAAAAGCTATAAAAAGGCATTGCATAGTATGGGTGAATGGCTGAATATGTACACTATACATTGTTACAGAGTGTTAGGTGAAAAAAATGATACAAATATTGCAAGTTGATATAGATAAATGAGGAATATTTGCATGGTTAACTATACTATACAGGTCGATGGCAGAGAAATACAGTGGGGAGAACAAGTATTTGATACACTGCCGATTTTGCAGGTTTTCCCACTTACAAAGCATGTAGAAGTCTGTAATTTGTATCATAGGTACTCTTCAACTGTGAGTGACGGAATCTAAAACAAAAATCCAGAAAATCACATTGTATGATTTTTAAGTAATTAATTTGCATTTTATTGCATGACATAAGTATTTGATACATCAGAAAAGCAGAACTTAATATTTGGTACAGAAACCTTTGTTTGCAATTACAGAGATCATACGTTTCCTGTAGTTCTTGACCAGGTTTGCACACACTGCAGCAGGGATTTTGGCCCACTCCTCCATACAGACCTTCTCCAGATCCTTCAGGTTTCGGGGCTGTCGCTGGGCAATACGGACTTTCAGCTTCTTCCAAAGATTTTCTATTGGGTTCAGGTCTGGAGACTGGCTAGGCCACTCCAGGACCTTGAGATGCTTCTTACGGAGCCACTCCTTAGTTGCCCTGGGTGTGTGTTTCGGGTCGTTGTCATGCTGGAAGACCCAGCTTGCTTCTCTATAATTCTATTGTCAGAGTCTGGCAGTTCTATATGTTCTATCTCTGTGTGATATTGTGTGTGGGATCCCTAATTAGAGGCAGCTGCTATGCATTGTCTCTAATTAGGGATCCTACTTATATGTGTATGTCCCACTCCATAGCCGTGTTTCATTGTCTACATGTCCGTGTTGAAGTAAGTGTGTTTTCCTTTGTAGATATATTCATTGTTATTTTGTATAGTTCGATACTAAGTTTAGTTTAATAGTTAATAAATTATGTCGAACTATCGCTGCGCTGCGCCTTGGTCTCTCTACACACCCGAGCGTGACAGAATGAACCACCACCTGACCAAGCAGCGCAATTCGGGAGAAAAGAGGACAGCGTCGTAATCGAGGAGCAGGAGAAAAAGGAGCCCGTAGGCAACCCCAAGAAAATTTAGGGAGGGGGCTATGGGGGTGGTCTGGCCGCGAAGAAGACGCGCCAGTACCACTCTCCATGTGGAATACAGTGAGAAAGGAGGAAGAGGCATACCTAACTGGAGTTTATAGGAGTATTATGGAGCCGTGTAGGCGAAATTGGGAGGAGTGCTAGAGCGAAAGGAAGAGGCTGGAGTTAAAGGTGCCCACGGTGTGCATCCCCAGTCCGGGTCGTTCGGTGCCAACATCCCACGCTGAGTCTCCAGTACGCCTCTCCAGTCCGATATGTTCCATGCCGGCTTCCTGTATTCGCCCTGAAGTGCGTGTCACCAATCCGGTGCAACCTATGCCGGCTTCACGCATCAGGGCTCCAGTGCCAGAGCAGTCCGCTTCACCGGTGCCCAGTCCGGGTCCGGCCGTCTGCTACACTCCAGTGACAGAGCAGTCCGCTCCACCGGTCCCCAGTTCGGGTCCGGCCGTCTGCTACACTCCTGTGCCAGAGCAGTCCGCTCCACCGGTGCCCAGTCCGGGTCCGGCCGTCTGCTACACTCCAGTGACAGAGCAGTCCGCTCCACCGGTCCCCAGTTCGGGTCCGGCCGTCTGCTACACTCCTGTGCCAGAGCAGTCCGCTCCACCGGTGCCCAGTCCGGGTCCGGCCGTCTGCTACACTCCAGTGCCAGAGCAGTCCACTCCACCGGTGCTGGCTCCACACACCAGGCCTCTTGTACGTCTCTCCAGTCCGGTAAGCTCAGTACCGGCTCCCCGCACTCGCCCTGAAGTGCGTGTCACCAGTCCGGTGCCATCTGTGCCGGCTCCACGCACGAGGCTTCCAGTGCGTCTCTCCAGTCCGGTATGTTCCATGCCGGCTCTTCGCACTCGCCCTGAAGTGCGTGTCACCAGTCCGGTGCCATCTGTGCCGGCTCCACGCACCAGGCCTCCAGTGCATCTCTCCAGTCCGGTATGTTCCATGCCGGCTCCCCGCGTGTCGCCCTGAAGTGCATGTCACTAAATGCATGCTCTTCAATAGAACGTTGCCCGCACCCGCCCACCGGACTATCATCACTACCCTCGACGGGTCTGACTTAGAATTTGTGGACACCTACAATTACCTAGGCGTCTGGTTAGACTGTAAACTCAACTTCCAGACTCATATTAACCATCTCCAATCCAAAATTAAATCTAGAATCAGCTTCCTATTTCGCAACAAAGCCTCCTTCACTCATGCTGCCAAACATGCCCTTGTAAAACTTACCATCCTACCGATCCTTGACTTCGGCGATGTCATTTACAAAATAGCCTCCAACACTCTACTCAGCAAATTGGATGTAGTCTATCACAGTGCCATCCGTTTTGTTACCAAAGCCCCATATACTACCCACCACTGCGACCTGTATTCTCTTGTTGGCTGGCCCTCACTACATATTCGTCGCCAAACCCACTGGCTCCAGGTCATCTATAAGTCTTTATTAGGTAAATCCTCGCCTTATCTCAGCTCGCTGGTCACCATAGCAACACCTACCCGTAGCATGAGCTCCAGCAGGTATATCTCACTGGTCACCCCCAAAGCCAACACCTCCTTTGTCCGCCATTCCTTCCAGTTCTCTGCTGCCAATGACTGGAATGAATTGCAAAAATCCTTGAAGCTAGAGGTTCCTATCTCCCTCACTAACTTTAAGCATCAGCTGTCAGAGCTGCTTATCGATCACTGTACCTGTATATAGCCCTTCTGTAAATAGCCCATCCTACTACCTCATCCCCATATTTATTTATTTTAACTTCCGCTCATTTTGCACTCCAGTATCTCTATTTGCACATCATCATTTGCACATTCCATCATCCCAGTGATTATGCTAATCTGTAATTTATTTCGCCACTATGGCCTATTTATTGTCTTCCTAACTTTACTGCATTTTGCACTACATTTGCACTCTGTATATAGATTTTTCTATTGTGTTATTGACAGCACATTTGTTTATTTCCCATGTGTAACTCTGTGTTGTTTTTTGTCGCACTACCTTGCTTTGTCTTGGCCAGGTCGCAGTTGCAAATGAGAACAGAGTGCCGGCTCCACGCACCAGGCCTCCTGTGCGCCTCTTCAGTCCGGTAAGCCCAGTACCGGCTCCCCGCACTCGCCCTGAAGTGTGTGTCACCAGTCCGGTGCCATCTGTGCTGGCTCCACGCACCAGGCCTCCAGTGCGTCTCTCCAGTCCGGTATGTTCCATGCCGGCTCCCCGCACTCGCCCTGAAGTGCGTGTCACCAATCCGGTGCAACCTATGCCGGCTTCACGCATCAGGCCGCCAGTGCGCCTCCCCAGTACGGTACGTCCCGTGCCGGCTCCCCGCACCCGACCTCCAGTGCGTGCGCCCAGCCAGGTGCCTCCAGTGCCGGCTCCACGCACCCGACCGCCGGTGCGCCTCCCCAGTCCAGTACGTCCCGTCCCGTGCCGGTTCCCCGCACCCGACCTCCAGTGCGTGCGCCCAGCCAGGTGCCTCCAGTACCGGCTCCACGCACCCGTCCTCCCGTGATGGTCCACAGCCCGGAGTCTCCCGTGATGGTCCACAGCCCGGAGTCTCCCGTGATGGTCCACAGCCCGGAGCCTCTCGTGATGGTCCACAGTCCGGAGCCTTCCGTGATGGTCCAAAGGCCGGAGTCGCCTGCTACACCGGTGCCCAGTCCTGGCCCGGTTATTTGCCCCGCTCCATGGCCCGAATCGTTTACCCCACCGGTGCCCATTCCAGGACCGGTTGTCTACCCATTTAAATGGCCGGAGTCGCCTGCCACACCGGTGCCCAGTCCTGGCCCGGTTATTTGCCCCGCTCCATGGCCTGAGTCCCCTAACCCACTGATGTCCATTCCAGGACCAGTTGTCCGCCACACTCCATGGCCGGAGTCGCCTGCCACACCAGTGCCCAGTCCTGGCCCGGTTATCTGCCCCGCTCCATGGCCGGAGTCGTTCGCCACACCGGTGCCCAGTCCGGGCCCGGTCATCAGAGTAGAACTAAGGAGGAAGCTATCCACTTCGCCGGGGCCGGAACCGCCACCTGCGATGTTTATAGTTTTTTTTTTTTTTTTTTTTCCTCCCTAAACCTCCCCTCATGTAATTGTGTTTGGGTTCTTGCGGCCGGGAGTCCGTGCCTTTGAGGGGGGGTACTGTCAGGCTCTGGTCATAGAGAAGCCTATTGCCTATTCTATGGTCAGAGTCTGGCAGTTCTATATGTTCTATGTCTGTGTGGTGTTGTGTGTGGGATCCCTAATTAGAGGCAGCTGCATTGCATTGTCTCTAATTAGGGATCCTACTTATATGTGTAATTCCCACTCCCTAGGTGTGGTTCATTGTATGTCTTCAGTCCCGTGTCGAAGTAAGTGTGTTCCCTTTTGTTATATGTATCGTTGTTATTTTGTATAGTTCACGTCAAGTTTATTTAATAAATTATGTCGAACTATCGCTGCGCTGCACCTTGGTCTCTCTACACACTCGAGCGTGACATGTACAGTTAATGTAACCATGCTAATATTCACTCACCTGTAAATTTAACCAGTATGTCTATTAAGTAAACTATTATTACCCTCACTCATATCACACACATTTTTTGCTATTGAAGTATTTCTCTGCCATCGACCTGTATAGTATAGTTAACCGTCCACCAATGTATAGTGTACATATTCAGCCAACCACCCTTCCCTGGGGGGACCGTTCCCTGGGGGGCCCCTGTGTTGCTCACTGCCCGTTCTGACACACAGCTCTGTATCCGCACAAATTGTGGCCTACCGGTCAGGTAGTCCGTAACCCAGGAGACTAAGGGTGCTTCCACTTTCATCTTCTTCATCTTCTCACCAGGTAGCAGGGGCTGAATGGTGTTGAAGGCAAAAAAAACATAACCCTCACAGTGCAACCTGGGTTGTCCAGGTGAGAGTAGGCCCTCTGCAGAAGGTAGATGATAGCATCATCCACCCTGATGTTGCGCTGGTATGCAAACTGCACGGTATCTAGTGATGTACACACCAGGGTTCTGAGGTGAGCGAGGATCAACCTTTCCAGGGTCTTCATGATGTGGGATGTGAGTGCTACAGGTCTGAAGTCATTCAGGACAGTGGGGTGCACCTTCTTGGGCACTGGGACGAGGCAGGATGTTTTCCACAGCACAGGGACCCTTTCTAGGCTCAGGCTAAGGTTGAAGGGTCGCTGGAGTATTCCACACAGTTGGTCAGCACAGACCCTAAGCACCCTTAGGCTGATGCCATCAGGGCCCGCCGCTTTCCACTGATGTAGTCTCTCCAGCTCTCTCCTCACTTGGTTGGTGGTGAAAGCCAGCCCAGGTGTGGAGGTGGGGGGAAGGGGGGTGTTGAGGATCAATCCAGAGGGAGGTGGGGAGGGGGTCGCTGATTGTCTCAACAGAGGTGTTGTGAGCAAAGTGGGGGTGGGACAGTCGTGAGGGTGTGTGGTCTGGAGAGCTGGAGGGGAGGTGGACAGGGCCAGTATCGAACCTGTTAAAAAATTGGTTCAGCTCATTGGCTCTGTCCTGGGTCCCCTCCGTCTGCCCACTGTTTGACTTTTTGAAGCCAGTGATATTTCTCATACCCTTCCACACCTCTCTCACCTGGCACTACCTCAGCTTGTCCTCCATCTTCTCCTTATACCCTCTCTTCCCCTCAGCAATCTGCAACTTCAGCTCCCTCTGGACGCATTTCAATTTGTCCCTGTCTCCCTCCTTGAAGGCCCTCTTCTTCTTATACAGCAGGGCCTTCAGGTAACATAGCTCAAACTGTTCCTTTACAGTAATATTGCTCGGATTACACCATCTGTTGTTAATTAATAAAGCCAGCACCCCTCCCTTACTCTTACCGGAAGAAGAGCTATCCCTGTCCGCTCTGATGGTCTGGAAACCGTCAATAGTTACCTTCTCTATGGGGATCATTCAGCCATGTCTCTGTAAAGCACACTAGGCTAGCTTCCCGGTAGTCTCTTTGTCCACTGTTACGTCCCTCTCGCTCTCCCTGTTTCCTTCTGTGTTCTGACTCTGTTTTTCAGTTTGGACACAGGTGGTGCTGATTGGGTCATTAGCTGACAAGGGGCACCTGGGTTGATTCAGGTGTTGATATAAATCCCATTGTTCAGACCTGACGGTAGCTCTCTCAGCCTGCACCCTGTTTTTGTGGTTTGTAGTATTTTTGGGTCTACTTTTTGGTTAGATGCACCATTCAACACTTACACCTTATATTCATTCCACTTGCATCCAAACACCACCACTACACTCTTCATGTCCACTTTCACACCTCACAGTTACTATTGTTTGTATAGTTTTGTTTTGTTTAGTTATTTAATAAATATCTATTACACCCTTAACTCTGTCAACGTGTGGACTCCCTTGTTTGTCACTCTCTATGAGCCGGGTTGTGACACCACGGACCAGACCCTCAAGCTCATCCACCTTGTTATGTAGCGATCTCACGTTACCCATAATGATGGACGGTATAGCCGGCTTGTACTTACTCAGCTTTGCCTGGCGACTAATATATAGTGAGGGCCAGCCAACGAGAGCGTACAGGTCGCAGTGGTGGGTAGTATATGGGGCTTTGGTAACAAAACGGATGGCACTGTGATAGACTACATCCAATTTGCTGAGTAGAGTGTTGGAGGCTATTTTGTAAATGACATCGCCAAAGTCAAGGATCGGTTGGATAGTCAGTTTTACGAGGGTATGTTTGGCAGCATGAGTGAAGGAGGCTTTGTTGCGAAATAGGAAGCCGATTCTAGATTTAATTTTGGATTGGAGATGCTTAATGTGAGTGTGGAAGGAGAGTTTACAGTCTAACCAGACACCTAGGTATTGTTAGCAACACAACATGGCAGAAACACAACATGGTAGCACCCTCCCCATATCTCCTCCCTACTCCCTCCCCATATCTCCTCCCTCCTCATATCTCCTCCCTCCCCATATCTCCTCTTCCCTCCCTCCCCCTTTCTCCTCCCTCTCCATATCTCCTCTCTCCTCCCCTCCTCTCTCTTTCACTTCTCTCTCCTCCCCTCCTCCACTCCTCTCTCCTCCCCTCCTCCACTCCTCTCTCCTCCACTCTCCTCCCCTCCTCTCTCTTTCACTCCTCTCTCCTCCACTCCTCTCTCCTCTCTCCTCCACTCCTCTCTCCTCTCTCCTCCACTCCTCTCTCCTCCACTCCTCTCTCCTCCCCTCCTCCACTCCTCTCTCCTCCACTCCTCTCTCCTCCACTCCTCTCTCCTCCACTCCTCTCTCCTCCACTCCTCTCTCCTCTCTCCTCCACTCCTCTCTCCTCTCTCCTCTCTCCTCTCTCCTCCACTCCTCTCTCCTCCACTCCTCTCTCCTCCACTCCTCTCTCCTCCACTCCTCTCTCCTCTCTCCTCCACTCCTCTCTCCTCTCTCCTCCACTCCTCTCTCCTCCTCTCCTCTCTCCTCCACTCCTCTCTCCTCCACTCCTCTCTCCTCCACTCCTCTCTCCTCTCTCCTCCACTCCTCTCTCCTCTCTCCTCCACTCCTCTCTCCTCTCTCCTCTCTCCTCTCTCCTCTCTCCTCCACTCCTCTCTCCTCCACTCCTCTCTCCTCCACTCCTCTCTCCTCTCTCCTCCACTCCTCTCTCCTCTCTCCACTCCTCTCTCCTCCACTCCTCTCTCCTCCACTCCTCTCTCCTCCACTCCTCTCTCCTCCACTCCTCTCTCCTCTCTCCTCCACTCTTCTCTCCTCTCTCCTCCACTCCTCTCTCCTCTCTCCTCTCTCCTCTCTCCTCCACTCCTCTCTCCTCCACTCCTCTCTCCTCTCTCCTCCACTCCTCTCTCCTCTCTCCTCCACTCCTCTCTCCTCCACTCCTCTCTCCTCCACTCCTCTCTCCTCTCTCCTCCACTCCTCTCTCCTCCACTCCTCTCTCCTCCACTCCTCTCTCCTCCACTCCTCTCTCCTCTCTCCTCCACTCCTCTCTCCTCCACTCCTCTCTCCTCCACTCCTCTCTCCTCTCTCCTCCACTCCTCTCTCCTCTCTCCTCCACTCCTCTCTCCTCCACTCCTCTCTCCTCCACTCCTCTCTCCTCTCTCCTCCACTCCTCTCTCCTCCACTCCTCTCTCCTCCACTCCTCTCTCCTCCACTCCTCTCTCCTCTCTCCTCCACTCCTCTCTCCTCCACTCCTCTCTCCTCCACTCCTCTCTCCTCCACTCCTCTCTCCTCTCTCCTCCACTCCTCTCTCCTCTCTCCTCCACTCCTCTCTCCTCTCTCCTCCACTCCTCTCTCCTCTCTCCTCCACTCCTCTCTCCTCTCTCCTCTCTCCTCCACTCCTCTCTCCTCCACTCCTCTCTCCTCCACTCCTCTCTCCTCTCTCCTCCACTCCTCTCTCCTCTCTCCTCCACTCCTCTCTCCTCCTCTCTCCTCTTCACTCCTCTCTCCCCATATCTCCTCCCTCCTCCCTCCTCCCTCCCCATATCTCCTCCCTCCCCATATCTCCTCCCTCCCCATATCTCCTCCCTCCCCATATCTCCTCCCTCCTCCCTCCCCATATCTCCTCCCTCCTCCCTACCCATATCTCATCCCTCCCCATATCTCCTCCCTCCCCATATCTCCTCCCTCCTCCCTCCCCATATCTCCTCCCTCCCCATATCTCCTCTCTCCTCATATCTCCTTTCTCCTCCCTCCCCATATCTCCTCCCTCCTCCCTCCTCTCTCCTCCACTCCTCTCTCCTCCACTCCTCCCTCCTCCCTCCTGTCTCCTCCACTCCTGTCTGCTCTTCCCTCCTCTCTCTCTCCTCCCTCCTCTCTCCTCCACTCCTCGCTCCTCCACTCCTCTCTCCTCCCTCCCCATATCTCCTCCCTCCCCATATCTCCTCCCTCCCCATATCTCCTCCCTCCTCCCTCCCCCTTTCTCCTCCCTCCTCCCTCCTCCCTCCCCCTTTCTCCTCCCTCCCCATATCTCCTCCCTCCCCATATCTCCTCTCTCCTCCCTCCCCCTTTCTCCTCCCTCCCCATATCTCCTCCCTCCCCATATCTCCTCTCTCCTCCCTCCCCTTTCTCCTCCCTCCCCATATCTCCTCTCTCCTCCACTCTTCTCTCCTCCACTCCTCTCTCCCCATATCTCCTCCCTCCTCCCTCCCCCTTTCTCCTCCCTCCCCATATCTCCTCCCCCTCTCTCCTCCCTCCCCCTCTCTCCTCCCTCCCCCTTTCTCTTCCCTCTCCATATCTCCCCCCCCCCCATATCTCCTCCCTCCTCTCTCCTCCCTCCCTCCCTCCTCTCTCCTCCCCCCCATATCTCCTCCCTCCTCTCTCCTCCCTCCCTCCCTCCTCTCTCCTCCCTCCCCATATCTCCTCCATCTCTCCTCCTCCTCCCCCTCTCCTGTCTCCTCCCTCATCTCTACCTGACTGCCTTCAGGTAGGTAGCAGGAGACAGTAGGTAATACTGTGATAGAAAGTGTTTTGCCTGCTAGACCAGTATGAACAGATGAAATATTTGTGTATTAATCGGTGATGTTGTAACAGGAATTTATTGGACAAACATCCAAGTGCAATTGTATCGAAGCTTTAATACACAACTCTGCAACCACAGTTTGGATTGAAGCATCTGTGTCCAGATATCTAGCCTTGATGCAGTGTGTTGTTGTAACAGTGTTGTGCTTTACTCATAGATCATGCTATGGTTGGTGAAGTTCAATGGTGGCTTAAGTCCTTTTTGGACAAACGGGAGTATCACCTGTTACATTGAGTATTTTAGGCCGGCCAGCTTCTTTGACAAGGGGAGTGTCGGTTTATGAAAACTATTATCTTTAGAAACACAGGTTGCAGTTGTGTTTATACAACAGCCGTCCTAAAAGGGTCAAGTTTCTTTATTTAGGAATCAGTATTTAACAACCAACAGAGGGAACCGGTCCGTGTTGTGTAGAGGCTATGTTCCTCTATCTGGTGTTTATGTCAATACTGTCTAAGCTTTACTGTTTTTTCATGGATTTAAGGGTCATTCTTGGGCCCTCTGACTTTCTAGATTATATTTCTAAGTATTGTGTCACCAAAATGAAATTTTAAAAGATTTTGTATATAAATTGAAATGTCCAGTATAATGAATTGAAATAAATATAGCATTAACTTAAACTTTATCATTAAAAAATCGTATTTTGTAAACTGACACTAAGAATTAAGTCATGTCCCGCAGGTGTTTCACTTCATTTTTACTTGGGAAATTAATGTTAAAATGTGCACGTATTTAATAACTTTTTCCATTAATGCAAACATATATTTATGTTCTTTTGTTGAGAATGCATTTTTAACAAATAAATGCATGATTATTGATCAAAATAACACAATTTAGCTCTGTCCCTCAGTCTACGCCAACCAAACTAACAATAAAAAAGGTAATTCCACCCTTATGTGTCGTCATTAACAGGAAGTGGGGAACTCCAGGTGTTCTTGTAGTGGAATATGATGATGACCTTTATCCAGGCATCATCCTCAGTCTGATGAAATTATCACAATGTTATTAATTACCCTAATGTTATTAATTACCCTAATGTTATTAATTACCACAATGTTATTAATTACCACAATGTTATTAATTACCCTAATGTTATTAATTACCCTACTGTTATTAATTACCCTACTGTTATTAATTATCCTAATGTTATTAATTACCCTACTGTTATTAATTACCCTACTGTTATTAATTACCCTAATGTTATTAATTACCCTAATGTTATTAATTATCCTAATGTTATTCATTATCCTAATGTTATTAATTACCCTAAAGTTATTAATTATCCTAATGTTATTAATTACCTATAATACCTGATGCAGATATACTGATGTCTTCTACTCAGCTGGCCCTTCCCCGGATTTTGTGTTAAATGCTCTACAACAAAGCTTTCTTAGTGTTCAACAAGCTTTTCCTACCCTTAACCTTGTTCTGAACACCTCCAAAACAGAGTTCATGTGGTTTGGTAAGAAGAATGCCCGTCTACCCACAGGTGTGATTACTACCTCTGAGGGTTTAGAGTTTGAGGTAGTCTAGTCTCAACCCCGTTACAGTATTAAACCATGTCAGCCTAGTCTCAACCCTGTTACCCTAGTCTCAACCCTGTTACCCTAGTCTCAACCCTGTTACCCTAGTCTCAACCCTGTTACCCTAGTCTCAACCCTGTTACCCTAGTCTCAACCCCGTTACCCTAGTCTCAACCCCGTTACCCTAGTCTCAACGCTGTTACCCTAGTCTCAACCCCGTTACCCTAGTCTCAACCCCGTTACCCTAGTCTCAACCCCGTTACCCTAGTCTCAAACCCGTCACATGACAATATTTGTTAAAATATATTAATATTATTAATTGAATGTATTCTGAACTCTGAAATGTTAAGGACAATATCAAGGAGATGAGATGTTTGTATTTAAATGATGAGTCCGCTGACACTCTTATCCAGAGAGACTTACAGTAGTGAGTCATTTATCAGACACTCTGATCCAGAGAGACTTACAGGAGTGAGTCATTTATCAGACACTCTTATCCAGAGGGACTTACAGTAGTGAGTCATTTATCAGACACTCTTATCCAGAGAGACTTACAGTAGTGAGTCATTTATCAGACACTCTTATCCAGAGAGACTTACAGTAGTGAGTGCAGACATTTTCATACTGGTACCCCGTGGGAATCGAACCCACAACCTTGGCGTTTCAAGTGCCATGCTCTACCGACTGATGTCTCTACCTGCTCAATATCACTGCTAACACCAGGGCTGATGTCTCTACCTGCTCAATATCACAGCTAACACCAGGGCTGATGTCTCTACCTGCTCAATATCACTGCTAACACCAGGACTGATGTCTCTACCTGCTCAATATCACAGCTAACACCAGGGCTGATGTCTCTACCTGCTCAATATCACTGCTAACACCAGGACTGATGTCTCTACCTGCTCAATATCACTGCTAACACCAGGACTGATGTCTCTACCTGCTCAATATCACTGCTAACACCAGGGCTGATGTCTCTACCTGCTCAATATCACTGCTAACACCAGGGCTGATGTCTCTACCTGCTCAATATCACTGCTAACACCAGGACTGATGTCTCTACCTGCTCAATATCACTGCTAACACCAGGGCTGATGTCTCTGGAAGTAGTAGTGAAAAGACTGGTTACGTTCTTCTGTGACAGCTTTCATTATTAATACCACAAAACCACTGGGAGGAAAGAAGAAGAAGAAGAGGAGGAGGAGGAGGAGGAGGAGGAGGAGGAGGAGGAGGAGTATAAACCTCTCTCTCCCCCATCTCAGTCATCATTAGCTAAGCCTTAGTGAAGGTATCTGCATCATACTTTATAGCAATAAAGCCTCTGAAACCAGAGCTGAGTTCTTGCTAACTTCCCCCATTAGTCAAAGGCCCATTCTTCCATCAGCTGAGCAGCCCAGAGGGAGTGATTGTAGCAGGGACTGTAGGGACTGTAAGCCTGCTGGATCACTGCAGCTCTTAACTTTAACAGCGTTTGTTTAGGCATCATTTAGAAGGTGGTGTCATTACACTGGATCAGCCTACATTCCAGGCTTTGTGTCTGAGGCCCGGTTGGCTGAGTGATCTCAGGGTTAGGATTAGACACTAAGACAGGTTTAGAAAGTCACAGTGCATTGTTAAGGTTACTGTATGTTTTTAAAGGTCTAATGGTTACCTCCAGAAGTATTTAATTGTTATGTTGATACGTCCTCTATGCAGAACTATCAGGTTTCTATATAACTGAGGAGGTGAGACGCTACAAGGAAACATGTCACTAGAGGACCACTTAAGATGTGTGGTGATATTTTCTGTAATCGTTATGGTGATATTTGATAGCTGCTTAATCGTTATTTGGACCGCTGCGGGAAAATGACGCCTGCTTAAGAACCTGGTTAGACTGTATTGCATGTCGTTGTGACGATAGTCTGCAGCGGAGTCAGCTAACATGGTATCCAATGAGCTGTTGAACGCTAAATAATTTGACATTCATAACTGTTTTCAGCACTAGCTGCATTAACCCCTATAAGACCAACCCCTCAGGACACTATAAGCCATCATTTGACATTCAATACCACCATCGGATTTCCTTCCATAATGAAAGGGAACCGTTCCCATTGCACTTAAACTTACGTCTGAACGCTGCTGAGAAACAAGATAACCATAACAGGTCCATTTCTCTAGTGTGGTTTTCAACAGAACCTAAAGCTGTGAGGACGCATTATACATTTCTGTTCAACTGAATGGTAATGATGGTATGACTCCTATACGAAGGTACAGTATATATGGAATGTCTCATATATGAAGGTACAGTATATATGGTATGTCTCATATACGAAGGTACAGTATATATGGTATGTCTCCTATATGAAGGTACAGTATATATGGTATGTCTCATATATGAAGGTACAGTATATATGGTATGTCTCATATACGAAGGTACAGTATATATGGTATGACTCCTATACGAAGGTACAGTATATATGGTATGACTCCTATACGAAGGTACAGTATATATGGTATGACTCCTATACGAAGGTACAGTATATATGGTATGTCTCCTATATGAAGGTACAGTATATATGGTATGTCTCCTATATGAAGGTACAGTATATATGGTATGTCTCATATATGAAGGTACAGTATATATGGTATGTCTCCTATATGAAGGTACAGTATATATGGTATGACTCCTATACGAAGGTACAGTATATATGGTATGTCTCATATATGAAGGTACAGTATATATGGTATGTCTCATATACGAAGGTACAGTATATATGGTATGTCTCATATTTGAAGGTACAGTATATATGGTATGTCTCCTATATGAAGGTACAGTATATATGGTATGTCTCATATACGAAGGTACAGTATATATGGTATGTCTCCTATATGAAGGTACAGTATATATGGTATGTCTCATATACGAAGGTACAGTATATATGGTATGTCTCCTATATGAAGGTACAGTATATATGGTATGTCTCCTATATGAAGGTACAGTATATATGGTATGTCTCATATACGAAGGTACAGTATATATGGTATGTCTCATATACGAAGGTACAGTATATATGGTATGTCTCATATACGAAGGTACAGTATATATGGTATGTCTCATATACGAAGGTACAGTATATATGGTATGTCTCATATATGAAGGTACAGTATATATGGTATGTCTCATATACGAAGGTACAGTATATATGGTATGTCTCATATACGAAGGTACAGTATATATGGTATGTCTCCTATATGAAGGTTTTCATCAAGGATCTCTCTAATTTATACAAAAAATATATATATATGAAATATCACATTTACACACAGTATGTATTCAGACCCTTTACACAGTACTTTGTTGAAGCCCCTTTGGCAGTGATTACAGCCTTGAGTCTTCTTGGGTATTACACTCCAAGCTTGGCATCTGTATTTGTGGCGTTTCTCCCATTCTTCTCTGCAGATCCTCTCAAGCTCTGTCAGGTTGTATGGGGAGCGTCGCTGCACAGCTATTTTCAGGTCTCTCCAGAGATGTTCGATCGGGTTCAAGTCTAGGCTTTGGCTACTCAAGGACATTCAGAGACTTGTCCAGAAGCCACTCCTGCTTTGTCTTGGCTGTGTGCTTAGGGTCGTTGTCCTGCTCACCCCAGTCTGAGGTCCTGAGGGCTCTGGAGCAGGTTTTCATCAAGGATCTCTCTGTACTTTGCTCTGTTCATCTTTCCCTCGATCCTGACTAGTATCCCAGTCCCAGCCGCTGAAAAACATCCCCACAGCATGATGCTGCCACCACCATGCTTCACTGTAGGGATGGGTCCAGGTTTTCTCCAGACGTGATACTTGGAATTCAAGCAAAAGAGTTAAATCTTGGTTTCTCATGGTCTGAGACTCCTTTAGGTGCCGTTTTTACAAACTCCAAGTTGGCTGTCATGTGCCTTTTACTGAGGAGTGGCTTCCGTCTGGCCACTCAACCATAAAGGCCTGATTAGTGGAGTGCTGCAGAGATGGTTGTCCTTCTGGAAGGATATCCAACTCCATAGAGGAACTCTGGAGCTCTGTCAGATTGACCATCGGGTTCTTGGTAACCTCCCTGACCAAGGCCCTTCTCCCCCGATTGCTCAGTTTGGCCAGCTCTAGGAAGAGTCATGGTGGTTCCAAACTTCTTCCATTTAAGAATGATGGAGGGGACCTTCAATGCTGCAGAGATTTTTGGTACTCTATCCCAGATAGATAGATAGATAGATAGATAGATAGATAGATAGATAGATAGATAGATAGATAGATAGATAGATAGATAGATAGATAGATAGATAGATAGATAGATAGATAGATAGATAGATAGATAGATAGATAGATAGATAGATAGATAGATAGATAGATAGATACTTTATTGATCCCCGAGGGGGAAATGTCTTTGTCAAGCAGCTACAACAAAACATAGGGCAGGTGCAAAATGCCAGAACGAAAATACACAAAAGACAGATACACGATACATGATACATAGAGCGGCAGTATGAAAAAGTACAGAAATACAAGAAGTCTGGAGTGCAAAAAACCTATAAAAAGACATTGCATAGAATAAGTGATTGGCTGAATATGTACACTATACATTGGTGGATGGTTAACTATACTATACAGGTTGATGCCAGAGAAATACTTAAATAGCTAAAAGTGCGTATGATATGAGCGAGGGTAATAATAGTTTACTTAATAGACAGACTGGCTAAATGAACAGGTAAGTGAATATTAGCATGGTTACAATAACTGTACAGGTAAATGACAGGAAGAGATACTTAAATAGCTAAATGTGTGTATGATATAATTTGGGGTAATAATAATAATTCCCATAAAATACAGTCCTTAGTGCGCAGGGTTTAATTACAGACAACTGCACGTATTGCACATTCGATATACTAAAAGCAATGAGAAAAGATCCAACTGACAGGATACTAATATGCATTCCTGAGTGAATGCCTACGTAAGTTAAGTCCAAGAATTACTTACAATATTGCACTTGATATGATATAACAACTGTACATGAGTATGTATATTCAGTCCTGAATGAATAAGTCCTAAGTGAATGAGTGATTACAGACCAGAGTTACTCACGGATGGATGCATAATTGTTAAACTAGGTCCTAACACCCCAACAGTTCCAGGTCTATGTTGCCGACGGCACGGCACCCCGGTGAGACATTATATAGTCTAATAGCAGCCAGCAGGAAGGACCTCCTGTAGCACTCTCTGGCACATCGTGGTGGGATCAGTCTGTGACTGAAGGTGCTTCTCTGCATCATAACAATGGCATGCAGAGGGTGGGTGACGTTGTCCATGATGGCCAGCAGTTTGGCCAGGATCCATCTCTCCGCCACCTCCTCTAGAGTGTCAAGGTTAATACCCAGAACAGAGCTAGCCTTCCTGATCAGCTTATTTACCCGAGAAGCATGACCAGCCTTTATGTTGGCGCCCCAGCACACCACTGCAAAAAATACTTCATACCAGACTGGTAGAAAGTATGCAATAGTTTACTGCACACGTTGAAGGACCTGAGCCTCCTCAGAAAGTAGAGTCGGCTCTAGCCCTTTTTGTACAGAGCCCCGGTGTTACCAGCCCATTCCAGCCTTTTGTCCATATGGACTCCCAGGAACTTGTATGACCCAACCATTTCCACATCCATCCCCTGTATAGGGACTGCAGTCGTTTGGGCCTTGGTTCTCCTGAAGTCCACCACCATCTCCTTTGTTTTGCTGAAGTTGAGCTAAAGGTGCTTCTGCTCACACCACAACACAAAGTCACTGATTGTGCTCCTGTTCTCCTCCTCCTGCCCACCCCTGAGTCACCCATCTGAGATCTTCTGTAGGTGGCAGGTTTCAGTTATATATGAAGTCCGAGGTGTAGAGGATGAACAGGAAGGGGGACAGGACCGTTCCCTGGGGAGCCCCTGTGTTTCTCACTGCCCGTTCTGACACACAGCTTTGTAGCCGCACAAATTGTGGCCTACCGGTCAGGTAGTCCGTAACCCAGGAGCCTAAGGGTGCTTCCACTTTCATCCTGAATGGTGTTGAATGTTGTTGAAGGCACTGGAGAAGTCAAAAAACATAACCCTCACAGTGCAACCTGCGTTGTCCAGGTGAGAGTAGGCCCTCTCCAAAAGTTAGATGATTGCATCATCCATCCATCCATCCATCCCGATGTTGCGCTGGTATGCGAACTGCAGGGGGTCCAGTGATGTTCACACCAGGGGTCTGAGGTGAGAACTGCAGGGGGTCCAGTGATGTTCACACCAGGGGTCTGAGGTGAGAACTGCAGGGGGTCCAGTGATGTTCACACCAGGGGTCTGAGGTGAGAACTGCAGGGGGTCCAGTGATGTTCACACCAGGGGTCTGAGGTGAGAACTGCAGGGGGTCCAGTGATGTTCACACCAGGGGTCCGTCTGCTTACTGTTTGACTTTTTGAAGCCAGTGATATTTCTCATCCCCTTCCACACCTCTCTCACCTGGCTCTGCCTCAGCTTGTCCTCCATCTTCTCCTTATACCCTCTCTTCCCCTCAGCAATCCGCAACTTCAGCTCCCTCTGGACGCATTTCAATTTGTTGACAATTACAACATTGATGAGGATTTGTTTTATTTAGTCAATTTTAAAATAAGGTTGTAATGTAACAAAATGTTTAAAAAGGTAAAGGGTCTGAATGCTTTATTTATAGTATGTGGATACTAATACTAATATAGTAGTATTTATACACCCCTTCAAATGAGTGGATTCGGCATCAACATCCGTTGCTGACAGGTGTGTAAAATCAAGCACACAGTCATGCAATCTCCATAGACAATCATTGGCAGAATAATGGCCTTACTGAAGAGTATGCCACCTTTCCAACAAGTAATTAGTCCAATTTCTGCCCTGCTAGAGCTGCTCCAGTCAACTGTAAGTGCTGTTATTGTGAAGTGGAAATGTCTAGGAGCAACAAGGGCTCAGCTGTGAAGTGGTAGACTGAAGCGCGTAGCACGTGAAAATTGTCTGTCCTCGGTTACAACACTCACTACCGAGTTCCAAACTGCCTCTGGATGCAACGTCAGCACAATGACTGTTTGTCGGGAGCTTCATGAAATGGGTTTCCAAGCCTAAGATCACCATGGGAAATGCCAAGTGTCGGCTGGAGTGGTGTAAAGCTCACCACCATTGGACTCTGGAGGAGTGGAAACACGTTCTCTGGAGTGATGAATCACACTTGACCATCTGGCAGTCCAACGTACGAATCTGGGTTTGCAAGATGCCAGGAGAATGCATAGTGCCAACTGTTAAGTTTGGTAAGGGGCTGTTTTTCATGGTTCGGGCTGGCCCCATTAGTTCCATTGAATGGAAATATTAACGCTACAGTATACAATAACATCATAGACGATTCTGTTTTTCGAACTTTGTGACAACAGTTTGGGGAAGGCCCTTTCCTGTTTCAGCATGACAATGCCCAAGTGCACAAAGCAAGGTCCATACAGAAATGGTTTGTCGAGATCGGTGTGTAAGAACGTGACTTGCCTGCACAGAGCCCTGACCTCAACCCCATCAAACACCTTTGGGATGAATTAGAACGCTGACTGCGAGCCAGGCCTAATCACCAAACATCAGTGCCTGACCTCACTGATGCTGTTGTGGCTGAATGGAAGCAACATCTAGTGGAAAGCCTTCCCAGAAGAGTGGACTGTGTTATAGCATCAACGAGGGACCAACTCTATATTAATGCCCATGTGTATACTGTATATGTGTGTATATATAGATGTATTTATATATGTACTATATATGTAGTGTATACTGTATATACAATAGGATCCTGTAAATAGTCTGTTCTTTTCTGTTTTTCCGTATATATTTATTATTTATTATTTCTCACCCAACGTGGAACGGATCTACTAATTCTTTATTCTCCTGGACCTCCGACAGAAGCTAGCCTGCTAACTACATACTAGCCATTGCAAGCCACTGCTAGCGGTCTTCACCACTGCTCTGCCTGCACCAGTCAGCTTTAGTTCGGACAATATCGGCCGGTCTGCACAGGGCGCTACCAACCCAGCACATATCAGATTGCTTTCTCTACCACATCACCAGATTTCTGCCGAAATCACTGGACCATTACACCGGATCATCGCAGCTAGCAAGCTGCAACCGAGTGGCTGTTGTTGGCTAACACCACTGCCCTAAGCATGCACCAGTTAGCCTTGAGCTAGCCCCGAGCTAGGCCCATCTCCCGTCTAGCCGACGTGTACTAGCTAATTCCTGGGCTACAGTACCTCTTTGTCAACCGGCCTGGATCTTCTATTGTCGACACCCGCCGGTCCATCACGACTGGTCTGCCGACGTAATCGTCCGACGT
This sequence comes from Thymallus thymallus, assembly GCA_023634145.1. Lineage (NCBI taxonomy): Eukaryota > Metazoa > Chordata > Actinopteri > Salmoniformes > Salmonidae > Thymallus > Thymallus thymallus. The sequence goes on along the minus strand of CM042402.1, from coordinate 465,359 downwards.
GGTTTCAACAGGCTTTTCCGCTGCTATGTCGCCAAAGACCCATCTCCTAGCCCCGGCCCGCTAGCACTCTGAACGCCGTGCCTCCCGCTCGCCTAGTGCAGTAGCAGCCACTGAACTGCTCCCTGGCTCACCTCTTTGCTGCTAATTGGACCTTATGATCAGTCGGCTACACAGCTGATGTCTGCTGGACTGTTCCGTTACACGGTACCTCATTCTGTTTATCTGTTAAGCCTCAGCCTCGAACTCAGGTCCTGTGTCTAGCACAACATTCTCTCTAGCTGACCCTCTCTGTCCATTCAGCACCATTACCCGTTGTTGTCTTAGCTCTCTTGATTAACACCTGTGATTGTTTTATGCCTCTATCATGTCAATATGCCTTGTCTGTTGCTGTTTAGGTTAGCTATTATTGTTCTATTCCACTGTAGAGCCCCCAGTCCTGCTCAACATGCCTCAGATAGCGCCTTTGTCCCCCCACACACCAGAGATCTCACCTGGCTTAACTGGTGTCTCCAGAGATACAACCTCTCTCATCGTTACCCAAAGCCTAGGTTTACCTCCACTGAACTCACATCCTACCATATCCTTGTCTGTACATTATGCCCTCAATCTATTCTACCACGCCCAGAAATCTGCTCTTAAAGACTTTAGCCGTACCCTTATCCTACTCCTCCTCTGTTCCTCTGGTGATGTAGAGGTAAACCCAGGTCCTGTAGCCCCCAGCACTACACCTATTCCCCAGGCGCTCTCATTTGTTGACTTCTGTAACAGTAAAAGCCTTGGTTTCATGCATGTTAACATCAGAAGTTTAATTTATTCACGGCTTTAGCACACTCCGTCAACCCTGATGTCCTAGCCGTGTCTGAATCCTGGCTTACAATATTTCCCGTCAAGATAGAACTGCCAAAGGAGGCGGAGTTGCAATCTACTGCAGAGATAACCTGCAGAGTTCTGTCATACTGTCCAGGTCTGAGCCCAAACAGTTTGAGCTTCTACTCTTAAAAATCCACCTTTCCAGAAATAAGTCTCTCACTGTTGCCGCTTGTTACAGACCCCCCTCAGCCCCCAGCTGTGCCCTGGACACCATATGTGAATTGATTGCCCCCCATCTATCTTCAGAGTTTGTACTGTTAGGTGACCTAAACTGGGATATGCTTAACACCCCAGCTGTCCTTCAATCTAAATTAGATGCCCTCAATCTCACACAAATTATCAAGGAACCTACCAGGTACAACCCTAAATCTGTAAACATGGGCACCATCATAGATATCATCCTGACTAACTTGCCCTCCAAATACACCTCCTCTGTTTTCAACCAGGATCTCAGTGATCACTGCCTCATTGCCTGCGTCCGTAATGGGTCCGCGGTCAAACGACCACCCCTCATCACTGTCAAACGCTCCCTAAAACACTTCAGTGAGCAGGCCTTTATAATCGACCTGGACCGGGTATCCTGGAAGGATATTGACCTCATCCCGTCAGTAGTTGCCTGGTTGTTCTTTAAAAGTGCTTTCCTCACCATCCTAAATAAGCATGCCCCTTTCAAAAAATGTAGAACTAAGAACAGATAAAGCCCTTGGTTCACTCCAGACTTGACTGCCCTTGACCAGCACAAAAACATCCTGTGGCGCACTGCATTAGCATCGAATAGCCCCCGCGATATGTAACTTTTAAGGGAAGTCAGGAACCAATACACACAGTCAGTTAGAAAAGCAAAGGCTAGCTTTTGGACACTGTGTTTACTAACCTTCAATCAAGCTTCAATGCCATACAACACTCCTTCCGTGGCTCCAACTGCTCTTAAATGCTAGTAAAACTAAATGCATGCTTTTCTATCGAACGCTGCCCGCACCCGCCCACCGGCCTATCATCACTACTCTCGACAGGTCTGACTTAGAATACATGGACACCTACAAATACCTAGGTGTCTGGTTAGACTGTAAACTCTCCAGCCCTTCTGTAAATAGCCCATCCTACTACCTCATCCCCATATTATTATTTTTTGCATCTCTATTTGCACATCATCATCTTCACATCTATCATTCCAGTGTTAATGCTAATTTGTAATTATTTCACCACTATGGTCTATTTATTGTCTTACCTTCCTAATCTTACTGCATTTACACTCTGTATATAGATTCTCTATTGTGTTATTGACTGTACGTTTATTCTCATGTGTAACTCTGTTGTTTTTGTTGCACTGCTTTGCTTTGTCTTGGCCAGGACTAGTTCTCACCTGGCCTACCTGGTTAAATAAAGGTGAAATAAAACTTACCTGGTTAAATAAAGGTGAAATAAAACCTACCTGGTTAAATAAAGGTGAAATAAAAAAATAATACAGTACCAGTCAAAAGTTTGGACACACCTAGTTTTTCTTAATTTTTTGTATTTTCTACATTGTAGAATAATAGTGACGACATCAAAACTATGAAATAACACATATGGAATCATGTAGTAACCAAAAAAGTGATAAACAAAGCAAAATATATTTTATACTTGAGATTCTTCAAAGTAGCCACCCTTTGCCTTGATGACAGCTTTGCACACTCTTGGCATTCTCTCAACCAGCTTCACCTGGAATGCTTTGATGGAGTTCCCACATAGGCTGAACACTTGTTGGCTGCTTTTCCTTCACTCTGCGGTCCGACTCATCCCAAACCATCTCAATTGGGTTGAGGTCGAGGGATTTTGGAGGCCAGGTCATCTGATGCAGCACTCCATCACTCTCCTTCATGGTAAATTAGCCTTACACAGCCTGGAGGTGTGTTGGGTCATTGTCCTGTTGAAAAACAAACGATAGTCCCACTAAGCCCAAACCAGATGGGATGGCGTATCACTTCAGAATGCTGTGGTAGCCATGCTGGTTAAGTGTGTAAATAAATCACAGACAGTGTCACCAGCAAAGCACCCCCAAACCATAACACCTCCTCCTCCATGCTTTACGGTGGGAAATACACACGCAGAGATCATCCGTTCACCCACACCGCGTCTCACAAAGACATGGCAGTTGGAACCAAAAATCTAAATTTTGGACTCCAGACCAAAGGACAGATTTCCACTGGTCTAATGTCCATTGCTCGTGTTTCTTGGCCCAAGCAAGTCTCTTCTTCTTATTGGTGTCCTTTAGTAGTGGTTTCTTTGAAGCAATTCAACCATGAAGGCCTGATTCACACAGTCTCCTCTGAACAGTTGATGTTGAGATGTGTCTGTTACTTGAAGTCTGTGAAGTGAGAGAGAGAGAGAGAGAGAGAGAGAGAGAGAGAGAGAGAGAGAGAGAGAGAGAGAGAGAGAGAGAGAGAGAGAGAGCGCTTGTAGTTTGGCAGATGCTCTGTCCTGTGGGATATGGGAACAATGTAGACAGTGTTAAAGTAAGGGGATACCTTTCAACACGGCTGGAACAGGAAAATATGAACACTAAAACATTGAGAGAGAGAGAGAGAGAGAGAGAGAGAGAGAGGTATGTATGTAGGAGAATAGTGTGAATGAAGTGTTGCTCTCTCTCTCTCCCTCTTCACCCGGCCGGCTAGTAGGAGCTTGTTAATGGGCAGAGGGAGAAGGGGTGAGGCTGAGGGCGAAGTGTGAAGATCGGGGGTGGGGGAGGACTAATCAATGTGACAGGAACAGAAGATTAATGTTAAAGGTTTGACAGAGTCAACTTTGCTTTTCCTTGCAACAGGTAGCCACCTGTGTAGAGAGGGTTAGACAGGATAGGGTTAGTGTTAGTGTTAGACAGAATAGGGTTAGTGTTAGTGTTAGACAGGATAGGGTTAGGGTTAGTGTTAGACAGAATAGGGTTAGGGTTAGTGTTAGACAGGATAGTGTAGAGGGTTAGTGTTAGACAGAATAGGGTTAGTGTTAGTGTTAGACAGGATAGTGTAGAGGGTTAGTGTTAGACAGGATAGGGTTAGTGTTAGTGTTAGACAGGATAGTGTAGAGGGTTAGTGTTAGACAGGATAGTGTAGAGGGTTAGTGTTAGACAGGATAGTGTAGAGGGTTAGTGTTAGACAGGATAGTGTAGAGGGTTAGTGTTAGACAGGATAGTGTAGAGGGTTAGTGTTAGACAGGATAGTGTAGAGGGTGAGTGTTAGACAGGATATGGTTAGGGTTAGTGTTAGACAGGATAGTGTAGAGGGTGAGTGTTAGACAGGATAGGGTTAGGGTTAGTGTTAGACAGGATAGTGTAGAGGGTCAGTGTTAGGGTTAGTTAGAATAGTGTAGAGGGTCAGTGTTAGGGTTAGTTAGAATAGTGTAGAGGGTCAGTGTTAGGGTTAGTTAGAATAGTGTAGAGGGTCAGTGTTAGGGTTAGTTAGAATAGTGTAGAGGGTCAGTGTTAGGGTTAGTTAGAATAGTGTAGAGGGTCAGTGTTAGGGTTAGTTAGAATAGTGTAGAGGGTCAGTGTTAGGGTTAGTTAGAATAGTGTAGAGGGTCAGTGTTAGGGTTAGTTAGAATAGTGTAGAGGGTCAGTGTTAGGGTTAGTTAGAATAGTGTAGAGGGTCAGTGTTAGGGTTAGTTAGAATAGTGTAGAGGGTCAGTGTTAGGGTTAGTTAGAATAGTGTAGAGGGTCAGTGTTAGGGTTAGTTAGAATAGTGTAGAGGGTGAGTGTTAGGGTTAGTTAGAATAGTGTAGAGGGTCAGTGTTAGGGTTAGTTAGAATAGTGTAGAGGGTCAGTGTTAGGGTTAGTTAGAATAGTGTAGAGGGTGAGTGTTAGGGTTAGTTAGAATAGTGTAGAGGGTCAGTGTTAGGGTTAGTTAGAATAGTGTAGAGGGTGAGTGTTAGGGTTAGTTAGAATAGTGTAGAGGGTCAGTGTTAGGGTTAGTTAGAATAGTGTAGAGGGTGAGTGTTAGGGTTAGTTAGAATAGTGTAGAGGGTCAGTGTTAGGGTTAGTTAGAATAGTGTAGAGGGTCAGTGTTAGGGTTAGTTAGAATAGTGTAGAGGGTGAGTGCAGTTATCAGTGGATCAAGGTTTTCTCTCGCTTGGAGCAGTCCAGACTTGCTGATGGCATCATCATACAGTAGATGATACTACTTTACAACAGGGCAGTGAGAACAGACACTGAGGGTTGGGATCAGATCCTGGTGAACAATACCCTGATCTGGGCCCGTATCTACAAAGCGTTTCAAGAGTAGAATATTGGTGAAGAATAGAAGAGTGTTGAGAATAGAGACATTTTACTCATATTCTTCTGGGTAAAAATAAAAGCTATGCAAGAGTCACACCTAGTCTGGAAATATTTAGGTGACCTTATGAAGTTTATTTCAAACATTTTACCATTGCAACATTCACCGTGGTTTTCTGAATCGTGCACAGCTGGCAATGCCTCATAGCGATTGGTTATTCCCCATCATTTGCAACAATGTCAATGAGCATCATCACTATTTTTAATTTGCGGTACCTCAAACTGTCGTGATTACCAGCGGAGGAGATAACAGGCAAAGCGTCAATACAGGACCAAGATTGAATCCTACTACACCGGTTCTGACTCTCGTTGGAGGTGGCAGGGCTTGAAAACTATTACGGACTACAAAGGGAAACCCAGCCGCGAGCTGCCAAGCGACGCAAGCCTACAATACGAGCTAAATGCCTTTTATGCTCATTATGAGGCAAGCAACACTGAAGCATGCATGAGAGCACCAGCCTCCCTCTGCAACTAGATCCTGGACTTCCTGAGGGGCCGCCACCAGGTGGTAAGGGTAGGCAACAACTCATCTGCCACGCTGATCCTCAACACTGGTGCCCCTCAGGGGTGCATAATTAGCCCCCTCCTGTACTTCCTGTTCACCCATGACTGCGCGGCCAAGTACGACTCCAACACCATCATTAAGTTTGCAGACGACAGTGGTAGGCCTGATCACTGACAACGATGAGACAGCCTATAGGGAGGAGGTCAGAGACCTGGCAGTGTGTTGCCAGAACAACAACCTCTCCTTCAACGTAATCAAGACAAAGGAGCTGATGGTGGACTACAGGAAAAGGAGGGCAGAACATGTCCCCATTAACATTGACGGGGCTGCAGTGAAGCGGGTCGAGAGTCATGTTCCTTGGTGTCCACATCACCAACGAACTATCATGGTCCAAACACACCAAGACAGTCATGAAGAGGAACGACAACACCTTTCACCCCTCAGGAAACTGAAAAGATTTAGCATGGGTCCCCAGATCCTCAAATAGACCTACATTATAGTTTTACTAACTATACCTAGTTCTACTATAATAGTCCTACTATCTCTACCTAGTTCTACTATAATAGTCCTACTATCTCTACCTAGTTCTACTATAATAGTCCTACTATCTCTACCTAGTTCTACTATAATAGTCCTACTATCTCTACCTAGTTCTACTATAATAGTCCTACTATCTCTACCTAGTTCTACTATAATAGTCCTACTATCTCTACCTAGTTGTACTATAATAGTCCTACTATCTCTACCTAGTTCTACTATAATAGTCCTATCTCTACCTAGTTCTACTATAATAGTCCTATCTCTACCTAGTTCTACTATAATAGTCCTACTATCTCTACCTAGTTCTACTATATTAGTCCTACTATCTCTACCTAGTTCTACTATAATAGTCCTACTATCTTTCCTAGCCAGATATAACTCTGAAACATGCCACCTACAGAAGTTCTCGGATGACTCTGCTATTGTAGGGTGCATCAGGGGTGGGCAGGAGGAGGAGTACAGGAGCACAATCAGTGACTTTGTGTTGTGGTGTGAGCAGAACCACCTTCAGCTCAACATCAGCAAAACAAAGGAGATGGTGGTGGACTTCAGGAGAACCAAGGCACAACTGACTGCAGTCCCTATACAGGGGATGGATGTGGAAATGGTTGGGTCATACAAGTTCCTGGGAGTCCATATGGACAACAGGCTGGAATGGGCTGGTAACACCGGGGCCCTGTACAAAAAGGGCCAGAGCTGACTCTACTGTCTGAGGAGACTCAGGTCCTTCAACGTGTGCAGTAAACTACTGCATACCTTCTACCAGTCTGTGGTGTAGCTATAGTAATATTGACCAGACAGCAGAGAGTTTAACTATGAGTGGCAGAGCACCTGCAACAAAGAGAACTACAAAGCTGCTCCCTGACAGCGCTTCCTCTCCTGCCTGCTCCCCCAGCCTCCTCCGTGACCCCACACCATCTTGGAAAAAGATTCCGTGCTGCTTGTCTCGATCAGATGGCGCTCCCAGGAGACCGATGAAAAGAGCCTCTTGCAAATTGAGCATCAGCGGGTCAAGTGATGGAGGTTATGGCGCACCTGCCCCGTAAATAACAACGAATTCCCCTTTCATGAGGAAGACTTGAAAAGCAGAGATAAATAAGAAACAGAAGTCAGGGCTATCACAGTGGCATGCCATTCATTTTCTAATAAAAGCTGAGTACTGGGGTATTGTCCAGACAAAGATTTTTAGTGTAGCAATATTAAGTTGTATGAAATTAAATCAGATGTGAAAAATAGGCTATGCAAAAATTTGGGCACCCTTGTCATTCTGTTGATTTGAATACCTGTAACTACTTAGCACTGATTAATTGGAACACACAATTGGTTTGGTGAGCTCATTAAGCCTTGAACTTCATAGACAAGTGCATCCAATCATGAGAAAAGGTGTTTAAGGTGGCCAATTGCAAGTTGTTGTTCTCTTTGACTCTCCTCTGAAGAGTGGCAACATGTGGGCCTCAAAACAACTCTCAAATGACCTGAAAACAAAGATTGTTCAACATTATGGTTTAGGTGAAGGCTACAAAAAGCTATCGCAGAGATGTAAGCTGTCAGTGTCCACTGTGAGGAACATAGTGAGGAACTGGAAGACCACAGGCACAGTTCTTGTTAAGGCCAGAAATGGCAGGCCAAGTAAAATATCGG